>CEMJ01393949.1:11672-33428 GCA_900068955.1 Clitocybe nebularis | reverse complement strand
TACCAAGCCTCGACATGACAAGTGGCGTAACTTTATCTAGCCTTGTATCCGAATAGGCACAATGCGATCCAACGGAGCCCGCCAATGCAGTGATGCCTGTTGCAGCGCCCCATATTCGGCATCTTCATCTGATCGACCTTTTTGGCTTTTTAACTGACAGAACTACTTCCCGGAGAATATACCACTGGGAGGTACTGCAGGTTAAACTTGAAGAGCGTTTCAGGTATGAGGCTTAGTTCCCTGACCAAGAAATAATACTCACTAGCGACTTTCAGAGCACATCACCCATCATCACCAAGACAGACGCCATTTTCGACATCTGCGATCACTTTGATCACATCATCTTATAAACGAAAAGTTATGAACAAGTTTTCAGGCTACCTTTCTATTGAATACGTACCCCCAAATGTTTTGGTGCATGTAATGAGAAGCTTGCATTTCAATGGCCTTAGCCTTGTATCTACGTGGGAGGAAAATTCCAGCGGAGTCCTCCGGCCTCGATTTGATCGACGCTGCGCATCACTCCACCAAGGCGTCAGTGCTGTCGACCTGTTGCCGTCTTCTAAATGGATGGATGTATATATAGGTTAGTATAACTGGTACAAACAGTTTCAGCCCACTCTGACGAGACCCAGGGGGTCATTCACTATACATCCGAGTTCTACGCCTTCATTTCCACTCTTTTTACCTAACACACTCCTTCAAAGCCAAGAAATGGACGTGAATTTCATGAAAATTGACGATTCGAGTCCCCTCCTGGAATATCAACCAACAGGAGCATGGTTTCAACAGGATAGCACGACGGATGCAAGTGGAGACCAGTACGTTGAACCTGATTGGGCGTCCCTCCCTATCAGTATATGACGAAGTATGTAGGTACCATCTTGGGGCCTTCACACAGACAGAACGCGCAGGTGCTTCTGTATCTTTCGCATTTAACGGAACGTCTATCGCGATCTATGGGGCAAAGAGAGACAATCATGGCAAATACACCGTTATCCTTGACGGCGTACCACATGAAGATAGCGGATTTGCGGCGTACCCGGGAGAGTTTCAGGTACCTCTCTTTGAAAAGGCTGAGTTGCTACAAGGCTTTCATGTCGTGACGATAATGAACACGGAAGCTAGTGTTTTGGATATCGATTATGTGTGTGTTTCAAATCAGATTGATTCATGGTAATTGATCCGCCGGTAGGTTGTATGGAGTCCAGCCAAATCTTCCGAGTCGGTTATGGAATCATATATTGATGATGTCGACGGGGGGTTCGAATGGCGCCCCTCTCAGGCGTGGTCTAATCGTCCTCCTGACCCGAGTGACTTCAGGAGCAACACTGGACAGTCAGTTTTCTCAAGTATGTCCGGAATCCCTTGCACTAACAAGGACTGAGATAGTACAACATCGTCTGCCGATGCATCGGTCACTTATATCTTTACAGTGAGTATTGAGTTGACCTTTTTTGCAAATTCTGATAAAATCACTCTATAGGGTAGTCTTATGTCGACTAATTCATATCTTATATTGCGCTTATCCCATCCCCCCGGAAGGTGATGCTATCTCGATATATGGTACTATCGGTCCGGAAAATTCGAACTATACCGTCCAGCTGGATGATGGGCCAGCCAAACCATTCCAGGGCAATAAAGTCACGTATACTCCCCAGACGCTCTTATACTATGCGAACAACCTTGGTCACGGGAACCACAGCATTACCGTCGCCAATCAGGCAGCTGCGCGTCTTGACATCGACTATGCAATGGTCCAAAGGATTGCGTGTCCGAATTGTCGGTACGTAGACATATTTCCGGGGATGATATTTGAATGAAATAACTTGATGCGACTCAGCTCGACGGAGGCTACGCCCCAACCAACACCCACAGGAACCAGCGACGATGTTCCTGGGATTGGGGGGTACGCATTTTAATTTTCTCTTTCTATATAAAATGTTAGATTACCTAAATTTATAGATTGAACACCATAAGTATCATTAGTATCGTTATCGGTGTTTTCGTCATAAGCTTTCTAATCATTGCGGTTTGCGTGGGTCTGCACTGTTATATTCGGTTGACTGTCCAGGCTAACTTGGCTACACTAGTTTCTCGCCCGAAGAAACAAAACGCTCTGGACTCGGCTGCAACGTGGATACATGGTCCAGTCGCAATTTGATAATAGCTCGCCCATCGTAGACCCCACAGGTGTTAAGTATGGCGTGCCCGCAAGTAAATCCTCCCGCAATGGGAGTGAATACTCGGAAGTACCAACACCATTTTATGACAGGGGCTATTCCTACAATCAAACCCGTTCACGCGAAATGAAAGAGGTCTCAATAACTGCACATCAACCTGCAGTTCGACTTCCTTCGATGAGATCTGATATATCTTCCGCGTCAACCCTTGTTGCCGAAGATGGCTTGAATGTAGGACCTCGTTTTAATCGTAAGCGGGCCAAGCCAACAGTAAGTTAGAGGTTTCTAACTCTGAATTGCATAAATAAACCCACGTTTCCCCTTTTCCTTGTAAAGCGCGTGTTTCGACATATCATAGGAAGCCCCGTTAGCACATATGGAAGGAGCCCTGACAATCGCCCGACCCAACTCCCTACTACTTCATCAACAGGACATAGGAGGATATCCAGCATTCCAGAATTAGGGGTCTGGGTTGCGGGAACGGAGGATGAAGGGGCATCACGAAATATAATTCCTCCGATTGCTCCCCCTGGCCCTGTGGCGAGATCGCCGACTTCGGGAGTGGTGAGAGACATAGAGGAAGCACCAGTACCCAGAGAAATATCGCCTTCTTCACCGTCAACGAGATGGGACATGGGGGGTGTTGTTGAACCGGGGGTATTTCCCATTTCTGGCTCTGATGAGCACTCTCCGATGTTGCCATTGGCGAGAACGAAACCCCAGCGGTTCCCCGAAGCGAGCGATATCAAACAATTACGCCTTTTCCGAATGAGAAGTGCAAGACTTTGATCTGGACGGTTTGAGGACTTTGTTAGCAATCTTGCATCCCTTTTCAGGACCTACAGGAGCAGGAATAAATCTGTGTTCGAACTCTGGCGTGCCTTTATACACATGTACTACACTCATTTATACATAACCTTATTCAAACCATGTTTTGCCAAAGCCATATTAGCCTGCATCATATAGACTGCGGTAGATAAACGAGTATTAACTCTATACAGGTCAATTTCTGCCATGGATGTTTCAATTCGCCAAATGCCTCGTTGCTATCATTCTTAATCCTAACGTCACCTATTTTTTTTATCAGGTGCCTCCAGCTTCTCACGTTAACGTTCCAACAAAGACATGCAGGCAAGCATGTACAAAGAATATACATGAATAGATTACACCTCAAGCACGCCTAAACACGCTGGTTCATCACCTCCGAAATGACTTTCTCATAATCCTTGAGGGCAGGTATTTCTCTGCCAAAGGCGTTCGGGCGGGCTAGAGCTCGCCTCCACCTCTTGGACATCCCTGAGGATCCCATGGCTGCCAACATTTGCTCCCAATACTCGGGATACCACCCAAAGGCATCCCAGTTAATGATACATGTGATCTTCCCGTCCTTAACCATGATGTTCTTTGGGCTTAGGTCGCCGTGGGTGAGTACAGAACGATTATGACCGGTAAAGGGAGTAGGATTCCTCGTAGTCACAGGTTGAGTTGGGGAACCCTGCCTCACAATTCCAGGGTTCATCGAAAGGACGGGGTTCAACCCGAGAACAGGACTCCCCGCAATCGTCTGAAGCGATGGGGGTATTTCTCTTATGGTCATAAGGTTCCCGAGTCGCCAGATCCAGTACGAATTTAGCTCCTGTATTGTTTGAAACGCGAGAAGGGGGGGAGGATCATACAATACGTTCCCATATGGGCCAGAAGGCCACGAACCAAAATATCTATTTGGGAAAAGTTGGCGCAGCTGGCGGACATACCCTGCTAGCTCGACCGCGAGATTGTTCATTTGTTGCCTGTTCAGGTGAGGAGCGAGGTTGACGAGCTGCTCGGAACCCTCTATGAGCTCCATAACAATATAAGCCTTCCCGTCGTGGCGGAACCGATACAGGATCACAGGAACCGGGATCTGGGCCCTGGAAACGAATTGCATGGCTCCCGCCTCTGCGAGCGTAACGTTAGAACCATATTTAATGAGAACGTCTTTCCCATTAAGACGACAGCGTGCAAGGCCCAGGTCGAGTCGCCGTCCGGATTTTATGGCAGCTAGAATGTCGTTTCGCATGTTTTCTGTAAATTGAACACTTCTTTGGATAGCGGAGTAGTTAGGATCGTATAGACAGCCAGTATGAACTTTTAGTCTTAAATTGCTGCCGGGAGACGTGTCAAGGAGTTCTTGAGGAGCCTCAGATGGGAAAGTACATGTCCTACACAACCGAGCATCGATATTTGATGGGACACCATAGAATGGCGGCAATGGGGTGAAACGCAGTACTACCGTGGAAATCGGGGATATTGTGTGGGTTCCTTCGGGGGGAATAACAGCGGCCCAAGCTCTCGTTATATCCAGAAACACACCTGGTTTTATGGTTAACGTTTGAGTTTTGAATTTAGTAATTATTTTGTATCTATGAGTAGAGATAAGAACATACGGCCATCAGTGCTTTGCTGTACCGCTTGCATCGGGATCACGGTCCGGGTAAGCCGTTTGTCGTCTGGGCGGCGGAACTCGACAGTAAAAGAAGAATCCGAGAAATACGGCCTGCATTTTAAAAGGGTTCGCCTCAATAGGATAGCGAAAGGAAGACAGCGGCGTACAGGTGAAATAATGTATCTGTCCAGCGGCCAGTGGGCTGGGAGATATTAGCGACCCCGACATGGTAGGTTTCAACAGAGACGAAGAGATTGATGGGAGTTGTCGCACTTGCCCAGTAAATGTTATTGGTTTCAAGAACTGTTATTTCTGTCTGTGAAGAGGGATCATGTGTAGATGATTTGAGACATACGTTCGATACGCATCCTGCCATATCTGTAAACCACGAATGAGACATGGTGTGAGCAAGGACAATCTCAGTTACACTAGAAAAGGCTACTTGCCGGCCGAGTGGGACTGTTTGGCGTAGCGTATTTGTGTACAATGGTCTACGTGAGTGTGGAGTGGCCATGGTTGGGCTGTAGTGGGTTGGAGAAATTGAGAGTGAGTGGGGGACGTCTTATAAGTCATCTTCAAGGGGCTGCCACCGAACTTAAGTATTGTTTGGTGGTGGTAGGGTATCTATGAGATCGATGTGTTGATGGCCGATGGTCACAAAAGGTCGAGGCAATGGAGAGAATAAGCCTGCATGGCACATGCCACACAAAAACAAAGGCTTGACTACTGGACCGTATCAATGGAGAATCCTCGCCAGGGTACAAGAGTGTGAGAATACAAATTTTCTGGTGCTTTGAGCATTTTAGCACTGTCGTCCATGTATGTAACGAAGAAGTCAGCAGTGTGAGTTGTTCGAGTCATAGCTCGGAATTGGATATGGACGTGCTGACGTAAGAAATTGAAACGAAACCCTAACCCCGGTAGGTTGAGACTCTCACCTCAAGGCAGCACCTAAGCTGTACAAATGACTCTAAGCCTGCAGGCTTGGTAGCAACGACGCCAGCGTCGTACACACCACCAACGACGACGACGATATCGTCAATCATGTCAAATGACGGCCAGAGATCGGACCAAATAGCGTTCCACTTCTACACCAAGCTCTTCTATGTTGTGAATCAAGCCAGGACGACCTCTGAACCACGGACCCAACCCAAAGTGGATAAATGGGTTGGTGCTTATACCACTATTGGTATGGAGTATAATAGTAAACCTAATCGTTACCATCATTCGTCTAGTTCAATCTTGAAACGCCGGACTCTGACCTCTTTACGAAGGAGACGCGCGAACCATACAAGTCCATTTCGTTGGCGCCGCCTCCTCCACTGGAAATTCAAGTCTTATTGACTGTTCCAGATCTCTCGCCCAACCAAGTTCTCGTTCACTCCGACCCAGATTCGTCTCGCACACGTATCCATCCGACCCCGCGGTATGTCCTCCTCGAGTCTTATGTTCTCGATTTTGCGCCACTTTCGGCGCCCGGAGATGTTGCCCTGCCCACTATATATAAAGCAGGGATTCCGCTATTTCGCAGCCTCTTTACGCTCCTACGTACCCTTCCTGCATGGAAGCTTCACAAACGTCTCCGCAGGCGAATTAGTGGGGGCCCTAACTTGGGCATCACGCTCAAGGTCCGCACAAGCGAGCATGATCCGGATATATTAACGTTTGGTGTGTCTCTTATACCTTTCTATTGTTCAGGACTTCATAATAATATCATCGTCAATAGAGAGCACATCCTTGCGACTCCAGACTCAAACACATATATTCGCGGGGGTCCCCCACCCAATGGGTACTTTTGAACTATCAGTGCGATATTTGACTTCGCCCACCTTCCAACTCGACGAGCTCGAATCTCTCCTATCTTCCCGCTTTTTGTCACTCGACGAAGGTCCATTCATCCCTACTCTCGTCAAGAACCACCACCGAGACTCATCGGTTTCCCGTTCTAATTCTATGACATCAACATCAAGGAGGGACCTCGCTCCATCAACCTCCCCGCCCAATCTCACGAACTTTCCAACGACCCGCCCACGACCCACATCCCGTTCCCCACCCAACCCGAAACCAACATCCTCATCCCCACTCTCCACTACTCTGGCAGACCGCTTCATACTCCCAAATCCTAATCTGGCATCATCCTCCACATCGTCATCATCAATTACGCGCAATTCCCAACCACCTGTTCAGCCACGAGGCATCCCTCTTCCTCTCCCTATACGCCAAACAGCCTCGGGTTCGGGATCAGGCGGGTCTATACCAAGGCAGTCTTTATTGTCAGGTTCGGCACCGAGGCAGTCGCTGAGTTCTAATACGAATACCCACTCGTCACCGGGCTCGATTCCCAGGCAGTCTCTGTTATCCGGTTCGGCGCCAAGGCAACCGCTATCACGTCCGTCTACCGCCAGCGGACGCGTTCCATCCGGGCTTGAGTACCGTGCAGGAACTCCTTCAGGCGCCGAACAGCGCCAAATTCCTTCAGGAATTGAAGCAACACGAACAAGACTACGTAGGGAGAGCCTGCACCTGCGCTCGTCATCAGCATCCTCATCCAAGAGCTCACTATCACCAACCAATTCATTTTTCACACCTAACCCTAACCCCCACTCCCATGTAACAAGCAACCCCGAAGCTCATAGCCACACAACACCCCCGTCAAATCTCACTTTGAATACGACGAATCTGACGATGACACCATTTCCTATCTCCGGTGCAACTCCTCAAACCACCCAGACAACACCTCGCAAGCCAGTATACCCCTTCCCTTTCAAGTCAAACACACTCTCGTCAAACGCGCTTGCTTCTTCATCGTCCCTTTCAGGTGCAGGGGCAGGAGGGGCCTCTGGACCCTCAAGTCTGAGTGATCGGATGAATTTGCATGACCGTATCGTAAGCGCCCAGCCGTCGAGCCTGAGCGACCGCATGAGCCTCCAAGAACGGATCGTGAGCGGCCCTCCGTCGAACATGAGTCATGGTGGCACACCGTCGAGTCAAGAAGCTACCACAGGAGATGAACAGACGAGCACCGCCCCACAGAGGAAGCGGTACTCCAGCAGCTTTGGACATCGGTATACTGGAACTGGGCTGGGGCTCCCTGGGAGCGCGGGGAGCACCACCTCGACTGGTGGAGCCGGGGGTGTTGCCACAGGCGGGGCAGGGGTCGGGGAATCAAGTTTGAGTCGGCACGGCAGTGCAAGTAGGAGAGAGAGGGTTGGGAGTGCGGCACGTCCACCATATTCGCCTTCGCGCGTGTCTCCCCAACTACCTCAGCAGAACCAACTGCCACCGTCGCCACGTTTCCATCAACGGAGCGCAAGCACGAGTGCGACTCCGAGTGCGGCCGGCTCGTTCATGGGCCATGCGCACACGGACGACGATGATATTTCGATTTTTGTGCAGGATATCGATATGCGGAAGCCGCTTGTTGGGAGAGGGAGGGAAAGACGGGAGAGGGAGCGGGAGAACGATGAGAGGGAGCAAGACACATCGGAGGCTCAGAAAGAGGAAGCGGCGCCAAGGCAGAGTGGGGAGAACTTGAATAAGGACGGTGATGAAGCAAGCAGGACGCGTCCTATGCCGATCGTCGGCTCTCCACCAGCGGGAATGATGCTGACGAGTGAATGGGAGGTGGATGAGAGGCTGAAGAAGATGAATGAAGTGTTTTTCGCGAGTTTGGAGGGTTTAGGTGGGGGCAGGGGAGGAATGAGTTCTACTGCGAGCGGGAGCAGCGGATCGGCAAGAGAGCGAGAAAGACGGAGAGAGAGCCTGGCTGAGCAGGAGCGTGGTCATATCAGGAGCATAAGTGGGAACCCGAGTGGACTGCAGGTAACTCGCGATCTGGAGGTGGAGCGGGAGAGAGAACGGGACCGAGAAAGCGGGGCCGGGAGAGGGAGATCTACGAGCGTCACTAGTCCAAATCCGCTCACCTCTCCTCGAGGCGAGAGCCCTTTTGCTCTGGGGAGGAATGATGGTCCCTTCGCCGCCAGGAATAGGACTGAGCGCAGTAGCAGTCGTGCGGAGAGGGGTACGTCATTCCCCTCGATCTTTAGGCCTCGGGTCAGCGCGTCGAGGGATAGGTCCGAGGAGGTTATCGGACGGTTGGAGCTAGACTATGAAGGTGGCTCTGGCTCTGGCTCAGGGTCTGGTGGTGGCAGCAGGCAGGGAAGAAGGGAGCCACTGGGCGGGCGGTATTGAGTCAATGACGGCACTAGAGGGGCGGGTGCGATCTATTAATGGTTCGGTGTATGTTAATGTTATATTGATGTGGATGGTGCCGTATGTACAGGGGCAACTTGCGACAGCTGTATTTAATGAATGCTATTGAAATCTTGCGGCCCACGGGGCCAGGGGTACTTGATTTGTGTGGGTTGGTGTCAGAGGTGGCTGATATCACTGGAATGATACGACTTTTTTCAATAACCCACCCATTGGTCCGACTGATTTTGAGCGATATATTGCTCGCGCCTGTGTTGCCTATCTTTGGCCTTGCTTAATTATAGACCGTCGCACGGTTAAGCACAGGCTGACTCTTATAAGGAATTGCTGACTTTGAAATTGCTGAAAAGGTATTATTGGTCCACGTGTAAGTATAGTTCGTATCTGACAGAATGTGGTGATGTCGACTTGCAAAAAAAGAACTGCTCACTCAGCAAGCAAAAGCATCAGTGGGCTGCTTATACATCCGTCGGCCACCCGTCAACAATTCTGGGAGGCCTGGGATTATATTGGAAGATAATCGGAAAGGCACCATTTCAAAGCTCGGTCGCGTTCACACCATCCACCCCGAAACATTGAAAATCATCCTCAACCGACTCCCTGCCAACGCTTAATCACCGGGTGTTATCGAGCATGATTGTGACATGTCCACATCGATTTTCTTCTCTGAATATTTTATAGTTTACCGGCGGTTCCTTGACATCATGCTAGCTGAATGGGTCTAGACCCTGGGTATACTGTACACGATCAACGGAGGCATAGCTCAGCCCGAGTCGAGTGGGTTACACAACACACAGTAAACTATTTTTACACATAGGGAACAATTGGACCCTAGATAGATCACTCGGTGATCGATTTCCAGCCCCGCCCTCACGAAAGTTGCTTGGAATTAGGTGCAACTAGCCATTTTTCAGTGAGCATTCAAGGTTGTTTTGAGGGTTTGCAGAGTTTCTTATTGTATTTTTCACCATCTCGCCACCAAAAAAAAAAAGAATGGCGATTCCCATCATCTTAAAAACGCCTCGGGGACGCCTGTCAACACCGAAAGAAGAACGATCGTTTTATTCTTAACCTCGGGGATGACTGGAAACGCCGAGTGAAAACATGTTTGTGACGGCCAGCACTTTATAAAGCGACGCGGTCATCCCAGGACTCTTCCTTGCACATCTCCCAATTCCACCGACATGCCGTCCAACGACCATAGCACTGCAACGACCGTTATTGCGGACCCCGAAAAGGCGGCGACGCCAATCCGTGACTCGACCGCAACTGAAGAAAAGCCAGTAGAGCAAAAGCCCCCCGCAGTGACTTTCCCTGAGGGTGGGTACCAGGGGTATATGACATTGGCTGGCGCGTAAGTTCTAGTAATTGTATCGATACGTTCCGTATGCTTATCTTCCCTGCAGGACCCTTGTGCAATACGTGACTTTCGGGTATGATTTTTGAGTGTGGTGAATGCAGCAATACTGATCAATGTGTTTAGTTATGCCAACTCTTTTGGTGTTTACCAGGATTACTACGTCCGTGAATATCTTCCGAACTACACTCCAAGTGAAATTGGGTGTGTTGCGCTTGCTTTTTCCTCTTCATCAAAATCTCACATCAATGATCAGGTGGATTGGCGGAATCCAAATCTTCCTGATTTTCTCGTCCGGAATCTTCACTGGCAGGGCTTTCGACCGAGGATACTTGTAAGTCGCAGAGTCAAAAGTTGCCGTGGCTCCGAGTAACTTTCGAAACAGCTACCACCTGATGATCGCCGGCGCCTTCTTACACGCTCTTGGATGTAGGCCCCCCATATCGTTCTATTTATAGTCTCTGACAAGCGCTTCGCTTCCTCCAGTATTCATGCTTTCACTGTCGCACACAAACAAGTACTACCAGGTAGGTTCTACTCCGGTTAGTAACAACACGTAAACTCACGATCCCAACCAGGTGATCCTCGCTCAAGGGGTGTGTTTGGGATTATCAGCCGGGCTATGTTACATTCCCAGTAAGCCAATATCACTCCCTGATAGATGGCACGTTCGCTCAACTGTTACAGGTTTGACCGTCGTATCGCACTACTTCCAAAAGAGACGTCCGTTTGCAATGGGTATTGTGGCAGGCGGTTCTGCTTTAGGTTTGCTCTTCCCAATGCCTACCGATGCTTCCATTGCTCATCATAGGCCTGACAGGCGCTGTTCTGCACCCTATCATGCTTAACCGTTTCTTCAATGGTGGAACGAACCTGGGCTTCCATAACGGTGTCCGTGTTAGCGCTGCGATCAACACCTTCCTCCTGATTATCGCCAACTTCATGATGCGCACGCGTCTCCCACCCAAGAAGGGCGGAAAAGCTATTCCCATCGCCGAGTTCTCCCGCGACCCACCCTATGTGTTCGTTTGCTTCGCGTAAGTCCCTTTGCACGCAAGGATTTTCGTATCAAGACGTCTAAACGTTGAATCAGGGGTATTCTTCTCTTCGGAGGGTTGTTCTTCCCGGTCTTCTATCTCCAACTTAACGCAATCAGCCATGGCGTTGACCACACCTTCTCTTTCTACTCGGTAAATCTTATCTATTTTTAGACCCGAGGAGACGCGGGCTAACAGCATTGCAACCATGTTAGCTCCCCGTGCTTAACGCAGCCAGTGTGTTCGGACGAACTATACCTCCTATTTTCGCACACAAATTCGGAGTGTTCAATCTTGCCGTCTTCTTCACAGTATCTGCGGGAATTGTCACGTGTACTCTCGCGGCGGTAAAGGACACGGCAGGCGTTGCATTAATCGCTATTTTCTATGGTTTCTTCTCTGGAGCTAGTACGCATCTCAAAATTTATCATCAATTTAGCGCTCTGACTGTGTTTGATATAGCCATCTCCCTCGTACCCCCCATGCTCGGTTAGTTTACCGTTCTTCCATATCCCCTGACAAATCAGCTTATCTGCATTTTCCCAACAGGTGTTCTCTCCAGGGACATGAGCGAGATCGGAGCTCGTATCGGCATAGATTTCTTCTTCTGTGGTACGTAACTTTGACAATTGGAATGCGCCCGTAATCTGACGCACTGCTCCAGGATTCCTTGGTCTATTCGGTATGTCACATCCAGATAAGGTCTAACGGTTCTTTCAACTCAATTACCTAAATAATAGCCACTTCAATTTGCGGCGCTCTCCTGGGTACGACAGGGACATCGACCAATTATCACTGGCTGTAAGCATTCCATCATATCATACACAGGAATCATTTTGACCCATCTCTCTCACAGTAACGCGTCCCTCTTTGCTGGTGTAAGCCCCCACATTATTCTCCGCAATCTATTTATGAGAGCTCACACTTTCCTTTTCCATAGATCATGATGATCTGTTCCGGCTTCTTCTTCGGTGTATCACGAAGATGGGTCGCATTAAGAAAGGGCACCCAGATTGTATGAAACTTTTACACGCCAGACGACCATGGAAATGGACATCCAGAGTCGAATGAAACGAATTTCTTTTTTTGCATGACCACGCTTTCTCCCCCTAGCATATATGCATAGAATCCAATCACCCTCCTCCTTCCCCTCCCCTCGCCCATACCCCTGCATATCCGCCCATCATTATTCTATCCAAGCCAGGCGATGGAGAAAAGCCTCGACTGTGGATATACATGTAGCTCCGCTCATTAATTCGATTTACCTTCCTTCTTGTACAATATGAGTAGATACGATGGAATGCATTCGTTTTTATTCTCATAGGAAAGTAAGATTTACAAACACTAAGTAAAGCAACCGTGTGAGATCACAGGCGAAATAGGTCGGTCGCGTGCTCAAGAGTGGCACGTGACTTTCATTTTAGGTCACACGTTCACAGCAATATTGAATTTCAATCATCAATCACAATCAGAATCTTCCAAGTTCTAACTCGAACCCTCCTACAAGGGGTTTTTGCGGCTTGACCCCCACCTATAGTTACCTTGCAACGATCCCGCACCCGCTGCACTCGGACGTTGATATATTTCACATTTCCGATCCTCGCCGTGGAATAACACATCGGATTCACGAATTTCCACGGATCGCAGCTTTTGTATTGCGTATCACGACCTCGGACTCATCGAGCACCGCTTCCCTCAATTCATCGCACCTTACTCGGCAGTTGTGACTATGTGGCCGTTATCCCTGACTGGCGCCCGAGCCTGCGCTGCGGAACATCTGGCCCTGGCTAGCCGGACTCAAGGTAGTGCACCGGCGCAGCTCTAGCCCAGATATCGCCTTCATTAGGCATGTATCCAGTTCAGAGGGTCCAACCCTCAAATGACACGACATTACTGTGAGGTTGACTATAGGGACATCAGTGGTACGTGGAGTGCACGCCCACCCCTCAGGACCGGCTGGGTATCCCACCGCGATCGATGCGAGGCATCTGTAGTTTACAAGAAAACTGCCAACACGCTCCTACACGGTTTTCTCATGCTGCCCGCCATCTTTCGCACAGCCCACCATCAATCTTGATGAATATAGGCCGGACAGTTGGCGATCACTCATATATTCATGTCTGATCCATGTCTCATCATGATCAAAGTTGCCAGTGCACACTTGTTTTAAATATTTTATCAATCTACTGACCCTTCCCTCTCCCTTCGAATCTCTGTGCTTGTTACCCATTTGATGGGATTCGTCCATTGTTGGGCGTTTCCCAATCTCAAACGCCAACGCTTGGATTCAAGTCGGCGAATTCGGTGCTGCTCAGTGCCAGTGTTTTTCTTCTCTTGCATCACACCTGCCGAACTTGATTTCGCGCAGATCGTCATATAAGGTTCGGACGCCATGACAGAGTACACATGACGCTGTAATGACATACAACAGTGTCTAGCAACAAGTCATTTACCTTCGCACGTAGTCACTAGTGTGGACATTGAGCGCTGCAAAACATATCTGTCCGGTGCTGTGGACGACATGTGTCACGATCTTTCTAAGGAAACTTGGACATTTCCACAGCTCCAATAGCCTTAAGGACAGTTGGTTGACTCTTTCTGACTTTGGTATAGGTGTATTTTCGACCCACGGCTGTGGCTATGCGGCATACCCAAGGAGTGGGAATTCCCCCGGTTACTAAGTGGTTTAGTTCACAAGAGTTGAGGCAGGCAGAGTGCCTGAAATCACTCTAGGAGGATTAGTGAATAGGAGTATGATTATGTGGCGTCGAACAGATCGTCAAGAATGGTGCCGCGCGCTTGGCTACTTCCCCCATATAGGCCAAAAATCCAATGGTAGTTGTGGTGCCACATCTCAGAAACAGCCGATATTCCAATTACCATGACTGGCTTTCGACAAAACAGTCATGATTTGGCCTGGCCCAGGCCTAGAATCTGCATACTTCACGAATGTCAATTGAGTACCAAAGTGTCTAGAGAGTATATTTTGGCATGTCACCAACCTCCGATATAGCTCCTCAACGTGGACAGTTGATGCACGCCATGCGAGCGACAATAGATGGTCGTATTGGTTTTACATCCTAAACACACTTGGGAAGCCTCGCCGCCTCGCTTGGCCCAAACTGTCGAAGGGCCTGTTGATCCGTCTCGTTTGTATGAAAGGTTGGCGTCTCATACGTCCGCATTGGCCGAGAAGGTGGGTTATATCGCGACATTTATCCGGGTTATGCTCAGGCTCAAATGTATGTCTTGCATGAATAGGTCTTTAGAAGTGGGTAGAACGGCTTCTACAGGGAGTGACGTATTACCACATCACTCGTCGCATGGCATACGATAAAAAACATGTATGATAGATCGAAGATAACTGTACAAATAACGATTCGCACATCAAACCGATGTCATAGAATAGAACCCAATGCTCACAACAGATAAGGGAAAAATACAAGGAAGAAACCGCCGTTGAAGCGGACACGGAGATTGGCCTAACGAAACAGAGAGATTCATGGTTTACAGCTTTTTTGTAGGTCCATAAAACACGGAAGGCGCGCTAGGGTTTCAGCGTTAAGTGATATATCCAAATTTTAGTGATATTAACAGCATCTATAAAAATGAAAAATATGCCCACGATCGCGGTGAGCCAACGGCTCCGGGTTCTCGATTCCAAAGAACAGGGGCAGCGTGGGTGATTCCTTGACACGTCCCACTCGTGCGAGACCATTAAATCATGATGCTAGAAGGAAGAAGTAGATTGTAGTGGGTTGTGGGTAAAATCGAAGATTATCACGTTATGGATGACGATGCTGATGATGCTGATACTGATGAAGGCGGAGCACTGCAAGATGGCGAAGACCCCGGTAGTAATTATGCCGTTCCCGCTATCAATTATGAATATCCGGTAGATCTTCAGGCCCATTATTTATGAGAAATGCAATTTGACCAGGTTGACTGTCGAATGAAGGACTCGGTCAGTTGTGTTTTCCGTGATATTATTGTTTTCGACATTGATCCGCCATTCAAGGCAGCGGCCATGAATCGCGCTGAGCATGACAAGGATTCAATGGAGCCCCGGGAGGCGTGTGAGACGATTGACTAAAATATCTGGAGCTTGAAATAAGACTGGGACTGGGCGCATCTCTAATCACGGGTTTGTGGTTGGTCGCTGGAAGATGACGATGATGCAAGACCTTTATATTGGCTGATACGAAGAACATTGACAAGGTCATCCTCCAGTTGAATAGATTTCTCCGCCTCGAGATCCGATTGGGGGGTTTAGGCGCCTCCTTGTACAAATGCAAACAAAGAACGGAGCAGGGTGGATCATTACCCGATGTTCAAGGAATGAACCCGGATTGCTCAGTTACCGTGAGGGGAGGTGCCACCGGTGCAGTCCTGTCTGGGAAATTCAAGGGCAATTTGGGACAGGGCCCAGCAAGGCCCCCATGCCCGGGGTCAGGCCCGTAGATAATGTGGCGGTGAATTAGCACAGATTTGCATGCATTTCTTCTTAATCAGCTGCGGTCGTCGGATTCTTGCCAGTCCCTCACCAGCGCGGCGGTATCCATAGCGCTCATACCCAAGGTTTCGTGGTCGTCGCTTTACCATAATTATCCTTCGGTTATCACCACCTGAGTTTGCACGTATACATCTATCAATGAGTCGTCTGGGAAGCAAGCGATATGTAGAGGAGTGTACATACGTTGCCAACGGTCTAGGTTGTCCAGGGACATCGCGATTTCCTGGCAGGCCGCACGAGGCTACGTCTCAATTTTCTGATTAGTCCGGTAACCCATCAACGCGCAAGATGCCTATTCAGAGAAAGTTTCTTGTGATCCTGACAGGTCTGACTGATGCCCACTGATGTGGGGTTTTAAAAGCATGACAGCATGTAGGTATCTAATAGCTCAAGGAAAGAAAGTAGAATACGCGCCGGTAGAGGCAATGAGATCGAATGGAATGCTGAGGTGGAACAAAGGAATATGAAACAAACGGAAATCGGAGGGACAGAATAAGAAAGGTAGAGAAAAAAGGAGGCGAAACTGAAAGTGGCTGGCTCGGCTTTCTTCCTTGGCTTGATTGAGCAAAATACGCCCCTTGATCAGCCATTCTACTTTCAACACTGAACGACCACAACGACCTCGACACTACGACCAACGAGCTCAAGTTTTTGGTGGAATTTAGCATGGATCCCAATGTTGGAAATGAATCGCCACCCCCGCGGACGACCATTTTGGGTTCTTTCCTTCGAGGAAGGCCACGAAACTCATCTCAATCACATATCAACACTGACATTCGTGAACTTTCACCTTCGCCACCGCAGCCACCATCGCCTAACGCTATTGTGGGAGGCCATAGGCGGAATAGAGTCCAACCTCCACCAGTTACCACAACGGTACAGCCATCAACGTCACATCAACCAACACCTACCAGCACCGTTGCAGGGGGGCTTGGACTATCTCATATGCTAAGACGACGACGTTCAGCAGGTACGATAGCTTCTCCAGCAGTCGCAGCAGTTCCTGCGATGCCAGCTTCTTCAACAACAACAACTACCCCAGTTGCCGTATCTACTTCGGCACCAGCCCCACCCCCACGCCCTACCACCACAACATCGTCAGCACCTGGCCACCGTATTCGCCTAGTCCCTCATCTCGACTCACGCCGCTCATTGCGTTTTGAGGCGATCGGGAGGGATCTAAGGGAAGGAGACCCAGCACTCCGCATTGGTCGATTCACCGACCGTTCGGGTTTGGGGCTAGCAGCAGTAAATGCAATGGGCTCTAATAAGCTCGCTTTTAAATCAAAAGTCGTCTCTCGCGCACACGCGGAGATATGGGTCGAGAGCGGTGGCCGATTCTTCATCAAAGACACCAAATCCTCTAGCGGCACTTTTTTGAACCACACGAGGCTCTCGCCAGCCAACACTGAATCGAGGCCCTTCCAGATGAAGGATGGGGACATCCTACAGCTTGGGGTAGACTATCAGGGTGGTGCAGAGGATATTTACAAGAGCGTTAAAATCAAGATTGAGGTCGGGCGTGAGTGGCAGTCTGCCGCCAATCCTTTCAAGTGAGTTACCTTCGTATTTTTACGTGCTGGATCTAACTTATTTTCTGTTATAGCACCAATGCCCTTAAGAACCTCAAGACACTAGCTGTCGGACTGTCCAAATCGGCAAACGGGACTGCTGCGCTCAAACCCGGTGCCAATGGCACAAACAAGTCTCAGATCCCTGACTGTTGCATCTGTTTGTTTTCATCCAGTTTGTCGCTTCCTCGCACTTCCTAACCTCAATCCACTAGGCCTCTTCGGGGTGACCATTCGCCAAGCACTATTCATTGCACCGTGCTCACACACGTTCCACTATAAGTGCATACGGCCCCTACTCGAAACTCATCACCCGGCCTTCTCATGCCCTCTATGCCGGACCTTTGCAGATCTAGAGGAGGACGTTGAGATAGACCTGGAGGATTTCTGTGATGACGATGAGGTAGAGTCTGCGGTTGAGGGCGACGATGCTGCTGCCGCCGCCGCCGCCGCACGTGGGAGCAGACCGACTTCTGTGGTCGTACCCGGGGGCGCAGAAACTGAGGTAGAAGGCACTGCCACGCCGCCGCCAGGTGTACCGGGTGCTGCACCTCGTGTGGGGAGACTGCCCATGCGTTCGAGGCTTTCGATGCATGGCGGTGCTGGGGACGAAATAGTCCTGGCTGGTTTACAGGAAGAGCAAGGTGACTCGGACGAGGTCATGTTGGACGTCGAAGGTGTGGGGGCAAGAGATGGAGGCGACACAAGTGGGAGTGGCGAAGGCGATGGGGGTGATAATAGCCCTGTGCCCATGCCTGTTGGGGAGATGGGTGAAGTGGACGATGATGGGATCGAAGTCGATGGAACGGTCGGACCTGGAGGCAAGAGGAAACGTTGATCTTCTCTGTTTCTTTCGTCTCAAGTTTCGGACCTCACTCTAGACACCCCTCGCCCCATCGACACCGATGCACCACATATGCACATCTCCTGATCTTCTATGTTTCCCTGTACCCCATGATACCAACAACGCCTACCCCCGGACGCCTCGTACAAATGTCTTTACTCTTGTCTTTCCCAGTTTTACGCTTCTGGCACAGCTTCACCCATCTCAAAGTTGAGACGATATATTTCACATTATGGGATTGATTATAACCTACCCTACACATTTTGTTGTTGTAATTTACTGTTCCATTTTACATTAAGTCATTCTCTGTCATTTTATTATTGGAGTTGTATGCCAAATGCTACTCAATTATCAGGTTCGATGATAAGATCGCGAAGTGGGTTGGAGCGGGTCACAAATGACCCATGTTCATAAATAGTTACGGGTTAGTGCTATTCCACTGAATGTCGATAGACGACGACCTGACGGGTGCAATGGGCCAGACTTCCACCCCGGTGACGGAGTCTGTGAAGTGTTATCTACCTTAGGCTCTGTCTTGTATAATTTAACCTGGATCCTTGAGGACCTGAGTTGGCTCTGGCACACGTCATTGTCTGCACTTGTGATTGATATAATTGCAACACTTCTAGTCGACGCCTAGCGGTGTGGAGTGGTGACTAACAATGCTGGAGATAACCGCGAATCCTGTCAAGATCTGTGCGAAATTAACTTTAAAAGGTTCATTTCGTTCGAGCGGCGCCCGGGGGCGTCGGGACGGTGCTGAACTACAGAATTCTCCGATGTATCTATACTTGCTCAAATTCACCACGTAAAAATATCGGTGTGCCTTAGCTTGCTGACACCTACAATTAGTGGGTGGCCCTTGACAAGCACCTGGGACCTTGATTGGTCCCATTATTATACCAGTGTACTTTTGCTTCATCAGCGGGGAGGGAAAATGGTCACCGACCCGATACGGATATAGGGCGTCAAAGGCTCGGGCACCCGCCAAAACAAGCGCTATGATATTTGACAGGACAGAGCGATAGGTATTGTTGTGCACAAGGCTAACTCCTTTCGTTCCATAGTCCAATCTACTTCATCCCGCACTCGCGAAAGGGCAATGGATATGTTTTCCTAGATTGTAAGAACATATATTCCAGTTCAAACTATACAAATAACTTCATGGGAGGGTTTTGTTAGAGCAGAAAGCATACTATAGCTGCCATAATCAAGACGGGGGGGCCTGTGAATACAGAACCTGCCCAAATTTCTCAAATTCCGCAATAACTTTTTGTCCTCCTTCCGCCATGACAACCCATTCCATAAATGCACTCCAAACGGCTTTGTTGTCCGGGTCTGCGCGGGCTCCCAGAAGGACATGCGCTGGATTGAGCAGGGGGTCTTTAGCGTCGTCTGAGCCTACTTTGAATACCTCAAGGAATTGAGTGACGGAGGTGGGAGAAGATAACCAGGTTCCGCGATCAGTGAGTGTATACTCAAGTAATTGCGAAGCTGCTTCAAGTGCCTCAAGGGGGAAACGAGGATACTGATGGTACCATTTGGAGTAGACAAGTGCCCAGGGAACCTAGCAACGGGTGTGTCAAGGAGCCCGGAAAAAAATGGATGAAACATACCTGTCCAATGGTGATGAAGAGCTCTGATTCTTTGATGTTCGTGGCACTCTTGTCAAATCGGGAGAGGAATCGAGTCGATGCCCGGTCAGTAGGTGGGACCTAAATCGAGATGATACATAGATGCAGGTGGCGTAATATTCCAAGAATTTACTCACTGCTATATCCGCGTTTCCACAGGTCACGATCTTGTTGAACATGGTGAGGATACTATCATTTGCTGCACTCAATTTGGCCGGATTGGAAGTAGGACCAACAAGGTAAAAATGATCCTATAGGCGAGTGTGAGCCGACTTTATAATACAAGCCCATAAAATACTTTACACGAAAGCCGTAAAGCCTTTGAACGGCATCACCGCTATCCATTAGTTGAGTCTCCGCAGCTATGTTATATGTCACAGCGACGTCTACTGAACCGGCAGCTAAAAGGCCAAGACTTTCCGTTGTGTCGCCTAAATACCAACCAACCTACACACGAGTGGTATGGATAGATATAAAAATTCTATCTGGAATGATGTGCGCACCAAGAATGGCTCAAGACCGAGGTTCTTGACGGAATACTGGATAAAGGCGTTTGCCCAAGCGCCGATAAGTCCAGATTGCCCAGCCCCACCATTTGCGATTCGAAGACGAATGTCCTTTGCTTCAGTGTAGCCACCATTGTATATGGCTTGGGGATTGAGAGCCGCGGTTGTTGTATCAACACCCACACCCAGGTAAAGCCCATCAGGGATCCTGATGGCTACCCCTGGAGTGGTGCCTTCCAGTTGCACAGGAGGAGCTCTATTCAGGCGGAGTCAAAGAGGTGCGAAGAAACTAGAGAGCTTGACGAACGGTCTGTCTAGAGACTGAATTCCTGGAAGCTGCTGAATGTTGATAGACATGACAATCAATCACAAATCCAACGTTCTGAGTTGTCTCGATGGGGGGTCCGAAAACAAGCGGGACTTCAAAACACTTTAAGAGTATGGGTGCAAGTCCGACAGTCGAATACGGACATCAATACGTAGAAACAGCATAAAGCCGAATGTTGAAATCGATGGTATCGATGAACCCTTGTCGAAGCTCGCCCAGGTGATTCATATTCCCATAGTCATGGTCACAAGGTGTAGCTCCAACCTATGTTGGATGTTATCTCTGCACTGTTCGGCCGTGGTGTGAGCTTGAAAAAGATATAGAAAGAGAACATATATTTAAAGTTGCCACCAACGGCCCGCCCCCCATTGTGTAATCATTTGAAGGTGTATTACCTAATGTATCAGTAATAATAGCAAATTATATACATTTTGTAATCGCTAGTGCTCCCTTCTAGATCTTGTGAGTATGCACACCACACAGCTTCATTCGCCCTTCCGTCTGTGTCGTCACAATGCTTTCCTATCTTTCTTGCAATAAACACTACTCCTGGAGCTCTCTTAGATGAGGGCGAAAATACTTAAGTCTGTATCGAGCGAGATTAGAGCAAACTGTTGTATGTTTTAAGTATATTTTAATTGTTCTACCGGCACTTGTTGACTCACAGTATCGTTATCAGTGAGAGAAGTTTGGCGCCCACATAAAGGAGATTGTCGGTGATTCAGCAACGACGTCGGATTCATCGGACTAACAACTGCCAAACTACATTTATGATGTGTCACTCAAGGTATCACGGAAAGGATACGGCAGGTATGCTCTGATGTCCTTTCTAGCAGAGACGTGGAATTTAGGGGCTTGACACTATACAGTCATGGACCAGCATGAAACATGCTCCTATAAGCCTTAGATACTTGATAGCCATCATTGGTACCGCAGGTGGTGTCATTTTAATGATAGTGGTTTTATACCTCTTAGATGTTCCTGAATCCGTGGACCATGTCAGATCACGTTGCACATTTTAAAGCTTCCCGCTCAATCACCCGAGCAACACGTTACCAGCTGCTGCGGCGGCTAGAACGCTTCCCGACGCATGGGCTCATTACATCTGATGAGCCAACGGCCTACTACTTCAGGCCGTCGCCCACC
>CEMJ01393928.1:6622-19491 GCA_900068955.1 Clitocybe nebularis | reverse complement strand
ATCCTGATCCAGCTCCTTTATTTTCTTCGCCCTGTCTTCCCCCGTCTTAGACCCTGATTCTGTACTTCCTACACCGGTCCTAAAAGATGAATCATTGAACGAGTGTAAGGTGTTGTTGTAATCTTTGTTCTCCGAATCCGTATTTGTAATGTGAGTATGAGAAGACAATTGTTGTGGGGTCTTTTGGACAGACCATTGGGTTTCTTTAGAGGGATCTACCTCCGATACTGAGCTTGGCGACATCGCGATGTAATCAGATCGGTGGGATCGATTGGAGAGAAATTTAAAGCCCGCGAAGTCTGTGGGCTACCTTAGGTGACCGGTGACTATAGAGACACGTGGTGGCAGGTATAATAGAGATCTACACAGTAGTTCTATGGCTACGATTACCAACGTTTTTCATGATTCAGATGCCCTGGTACTAAATGCTTAGGGGGTGGGGTGGCATCATTAGAGGAGTATATGTCGTTTCTGTGTCTTCTACGAGCCACTGTTGCTTCAGAGATATCCACCATTCTTCCTCTAGCCGAGCATTTTCCCCCCTCTCGAATTTCCCGCCCCCTTACGGTCTTCGCTCTGATCCCCTCTCGGAGATAGGTTATTGGGACTCACACCACACAATGTAAGAATCTTCGTATGAAGCTCGTCTAGTTTCTAGTTTTACGATTCATAAGTGTCCTCCACGCGATCTCTTGACGTAGACGTGGATGGGGCGTTGGATTGTACCTTAGGGTTAGGGTTTCAACGCATTCGGATGTCTTTTATCCGAACATTTTCCCATATGTCCACCGCCCTGCCTCGTCCCAATCTATTTAATAGCACACATCAGTTCCCTTATGGCGCATATATAAAGTGTCTTGATCTCGAAAGCCGTCATACTGTGGTCAGGAAAACTGACAAATTCACGGTCTTGATATGTGCCAGATTTCATGTTGATCGAAGCACCGACGGATGCTGGCCGTGAAGATTTTGCTTCAGATGTGGTTCTGTGTTCCGATGATGAAGTACTTCAAGCTCTGGCGGATCCCTGCAAAAACCATTTCATACGCTGTTGTGAGTCCAGGCACTAGTAGGTTGGGCCTACCCACTAACAATTGCTTGGCAGTTCTATACCGCGGGAGTTGTACCCCCACCCCAACTCACCGCCCTTCAACACCGCCATCTGACGCCAAAAGGGTAGAGTGCAAATCGTCGTCGGCAGAAGCCCCCCAAAACTATAGTAAGTCCAAGGAAAGGGTGCGCATACACACCGTTTTACCTTCCATCATATAGATTAAGAGCATATAGGCACTGACTCGGGACAGCTATCACTGCGTGCTTACCGGAAAACTTGACGATGTTTCTATCGAGGCTGGCCTTGCCGTAGACAAGGGCAGAGCTGTAACTGCGACTCGCGCCGCATATATCTTTGACCTGTCTACGAATGAAGATCTCAACCCCAACAATAAGGTGTGTTATTATAGAGATATGTTTATCATCTTCACGCGTCCACGACCTTAGCGAGAATATGCTGCGTCTGTTCATGCAATATTGGACCGGTTCGGCCAGATCCGAACGACTGACGAACTCAACGGCACCAACGTTCATCGGCTCGAAAACATTCTCACTCTAAGTTCTGCCGTACATGGCTGGTTCAACCAACCGAAGGTCTGGCTGGACAGAAACCCAGATGTAAGCACAGAAAGTCCACCGTTTCCGTGGACAAAGACCTCACTCGAATCTCGCCAGGGTCCCGTTAACTGCTACAGGCCAGCTGCGACGAAACCGTACTACCTCAGAGAGATCCAAGCCCAAGTCCACCTCAACACTTCGGATGTAAGCAAATATCCCCTCCCGGACCCCCGCTACCTTGCCCTCCACGCAGCTTGCGCACGAGTCGCCCACCTATCTCGTGCGGAGGAGTATATCGCGATGATCTTCCGAGACATGGAGGATATCAAGGTTTTGGCAAACGACGGAGGTTCTGCTGACGTGTTGTATCATGCATGCATTGATTCGCCGCGCGAATGGGTAGTGTATAGTATTTCTATGCTAGCGGATAGGTGCTCGACGGGTTTATGGCCGACTCGGCGGAAACTGAAGGTTACTGGTACCCCCATCCTCCGAAGATGAGCTACCTCGGGACCGCGGATAATCCCTACGGTGGCCTACTAGGATACAAGATGACGAGGTCCACCGCCGATCATTACGGACTTTGTGCCCTCGAATTTATACTACCACCACCAACAACGTCTCCGGTCACTTGCCCTCATGTATAGCAGCTCGTGCATTGTCTGCGCTTGTATCCCATGTTTCAGTATGCCCTCCTAATGTCTTATCTATTCTCCTATCACTTCCGCATAATTGTGTACTCTCGTAGAGAGCTGTCTCTTCGCCCTCAGTCGTAGTTTGGTTTATTTCTCGTATTTACGAAGACTATGCGTCGTCTCCCTTAGTGGCCCCTCTCACGCGCTGAGTCCCTGTGGTTAGGGGTTTTATATGGCCCAGGTAACTACAAAAAATCAAGCTCAAGTGGTGTATGGGTCTGGCGACTCAACATACAGGATGTCTACTATCGGGTTGGGATACTTTTGAGATAGCGGTGGTGGGTGAGTGGCGAATTTTTGAGAAGAGTCGTAGAAGCAAGCTGGACGGAGATAGGTGCATGGAGGGGGGCGGCATGTGGGGCGACGACGGCCTGAGGGGGTGGAGGAAGGCAAGTAGGGGAAGGTTGGAGAGGCAAAACCGATGAGAGACGGCGCCGGACGTGCACGTCAGGACCCATGGCAAGTCAGAGTCAATGCTAAATGATTTTTAGACTCAACAATTATGTAATAACACGAATCGCGCATCATGAACATAAATATGGATAATTTATTTTCAACTAGACTAAACTTTACAAGCATTGTCCAGGCTCTATATATGTAGTGGTAGTATTTATGCAGGTTATAATTACGAAGGTTTACTGTTTTTTTCCAACTAGGCTCAACAGGAAGTTTCGAACCTTACAAGTCTCGCCCAGGCTCTAGGATATCATATTTTGAGGGTCGGTAATCATTAAATCGGGTTATTTTTTTTTTGGGATCGACCAGAAGTCCACTAGACCAACCCGCGGTGTAAAGGTGGGGGCTACAGGATTGAGGGGTGCGGTCCATTTTTTTGTGATCGGCTTTTCAGCAGCAGGCAAGGTCACGGGAGTGATGACAGGGAATCGCATGGGGGCTTCTCTGCGTGTGACGGGGGGCGTCGAGACACTCGCCTGCTTCGCCGATGGAGGCGAATCTGTTGCTTGGGCCTCTTGCTCGGCCTCCTCCAAGAGCTTGGCCTTGTATTTCTGTCCTATCGCGTAGATGTTGGATGCGATCGTGCGTCTGGAGCTGTCGTCGGCACGGAGGACCGGACGAAGTCGCACAAATGGCGGGATAGGGGCAGGGAGGGGGACACGGTTTGAGAGAGGCACAAATGTGCGGGCGCCGGGGTTTAATTGTTTCAAGAGCGGCTAGAGGGGAGTGTTGTTAGCGCATGATATAATAGGAGCAAAGGGGGAAAAGAGAATTACCATAGCCAGTGCCTCCGACTCTGTGGCTGGTCCTCCACATCCTTCTTTGCTGACCCTTTTCAGCGCCCTCGCCTTCTCTGCGACTTCTTCTGCTAAGCTGAGAGTCTTTCTGCAGTCAATCACCTCTTTATACGCAGGCCTTGGATTTGGCGCGAGCGGAGAAGGTGGTTGGGAAGGTTGGGGCTCCGAGACTGGCCCCTTGGTGTTAGGCGACCAAAATTCTGTTTTCTTCGACCGTTGGAAGGTGATCGCATCAAGAATAGAGGACTTAGGTGGCGAAACGGTGAGGGAAGCGTCAGCCCGCGTCGGTTCTTCCTTGCCATTTGGGGAGGCGGGACAGGAGGGGGAAGGTGTGCTGGGTGGATCAGGAGAACGAACGATCTGTGGGTGTCCAGTGGTAGGTTTCTCGCCATTGATGATACCCACCTCCGTGGAGATTGACAAGAGCGGCTAATGGGGGGGCGTGTTATTAGCCCATGGTATGATAAAAGCGAGAAAGAGGAAATTACCATAACTAGTGCCTCTGACTCTGCGGTTAATCTTCCACATCCTTCTTTGCTAACCCTTTTCAGCGCCCTCGCCTTCTCCGCGACCTCTTCTGCTAAGCTGAGGGTCTTTCTGCAACTTCCACTCCCAAGCACCTCTTTAAAGGCGGATCCCGGAGTTGACGCAGGTGGAGAGGGTGGTTGGGACGGTTGAAACTCCGAAATTGGAGGTGGTGGAGGTACGATAGCGACTGGTCCCTTTGTGTTAGGCGACCAAAATCCCAGTTTCTTCAATCGTCGGAGGGTGGTTGCGTCAGGAAGGGTGGACTTGGGTGGCGAAGTGGTAGGAGAAGCGTCGACCCGTGTCGGTTCTTCCTCACCATCTGGAGGAAGACCAGAGGAGGCGGATGTGCAGGGGAGATCAGAGGAGAAGAGATCGTGAACATTCTGTGGATGTCCGATGATGGGTTTCTCGCCATTGATAGGATCCACCTTCGTAGATTTTGACAGCGCAGGAGGTGCAACAATCTGAACGGCTCCCTTTTGGTTCGGTGACCAAAACCAGAGAGCTTTGAGTTGTCGGAGAGTGTTGGCATCAGGAGAATTAGTTCCCGAGGTAGGTGGCGTTCCCGGCTTCTCTTGTTCTGGTAAGGGGAGAGGGGAGCTCTCCTCGGGCGGAGGAGCGGAAAGAGGAGAAGCGGGGGGTGTCGTAGGCACGGGGGAGGTGTGTGTATCCGTAGTTGTATCTTCCTCTTCCTCAACGTTGCCATCGGCCACCACCTTAGCAAGGACGAGGGGTGGCTCCAAGACATGTTCGGGACGGGGTTCCTTTGCTGCGAAGTCAGAGGGGCTCTGCTCGTTTCTTCGGCCGTCATGGACCGTGGCATGCTCATTTCTGAGCTGCCAGCTGGGGTGAGCGTACTGGACACATATGTTGCCTTCAACTCCTAGAAGGCCCTTGGGTATGTCGAATACAAAGGGCTTCCAGACGCGGATGGGGCCACCATCATAATGGGGATGGCACCATTTCCGCCCAAGGCCCGTTATAGGCCGTTCATCATCGATGTAGTGCGGGGTGGAGGTAGGGTTGGTATAGACTGCTTTTGGCACGTTTCCGTTAGGTCGTCGTCGGCAGGGGGGACGAGGACGGGGAAAAGGTAGTCCCTCAGTATCCCACAACTTGTAGCGATCAGGTAATGAGATAGGGTCAGGGGAAGAGTAAACGGTCTCGCCAACGTAGGGAGGATCTTCATCATAGAAGGTGCGTGGGGGAGAAGGGGGTGCCTAAAGCGAGAACAGTGAATATAAAACAAGATAATATCAAGATAGATTACGTACTGCAGACACCACCCTCTCCACACGAACCCACCTCCGACGAATGCGCTCCGGCTGGGGTGTAAATACCGTCTTAAAGTCTCTTTCAATCTTCCCCAATTCGATACATTCTGCCTCTGGTTGTTGAACGCCCGTGTCCTCGGCAACGTCTACGCCGTTGGCGCTGGACACGAAATCCTCTATCGTACCTCCCTCTTGTTCAGACGCTACTGGTAACGACAACTGCTCTTGTTGCTCAGCTGCCTCCGTGTTTTCTAGCATGCCTAGGTCCACGCCCACACTCTCCACTCCACCTGTGTCGACTATATCCACAAGTAAACTCTCCACCACATCCATATTCTCCATATCATCCTCTGTGCTCTCTTTGTCCTCCGCGATTTCCTTGCCTTCCTCCACGACCTCTAAGTCTTCTTCCACGACCTCTGCATCCTCCACGATTTCTACATCCTCCATGCTCTCCATATCATCCTTAGCGCCCCCCTCTGTTTCCTCCTCTACGACGACTTCTACGCGTCCGGTTGCGTCCTCTTCATCGAATGGGTCTAGTCCAGCTTCCATGTCCATCCCACTCCGGAAAGAGGTGCCAAAGAGTGAGTCGTCAAAGATATCGTAAGACATATCCAGCTCAGAGTCGAGACAGGACTCGCCCATGGCGGATGGGAATATAGGGTTCCGGAGGTAGAACGAGACGGACTCAGGGAATTCGAGCGGTTCCTGCCGGTTGTCTTCTTGCACATGTCCCGCTCCCTCCTCTAAAATAGCTTCTATCTCCTCATCTGTCATGACCCTGACGTCCTCTTCGCCCTCTCCATCTCCCTCCACGGCGAACTCCACACCCCCATCTCCACCCCTTACATCCTCAACATCGGGAAGCCCATACTCTCCCACAGAATCTATGCCATCTTGAGATGAAGCGCTCGCAAGGATATCGTTGAACATATTGTCGATGGGAATAACGGGATCAAATAGCGTGGTAGAGTCAACGGCGATGTCGAGCTCATTATCGGACACGGCTACTGGTTGAGGTTGAAAGTCGGAGTCAGCGATGACGGTCACTTTCTCCTGAGCTTCATCCATCTCCTCTCCCGTATCGTTGAACACGTTATCAGAGGGAATGACGAATTCGACCATTGTATTAGAGTCGGTGGTGACGGCCACCTTATCTGTAAGATTTTCTAAAACTAAACCCACTTCCACAGAGGTGCCGAGACCGCCACTGCTGTTAGAAACGGTGGCCAAGTGAAATCGAGGGGTAGAGTCAGTGGTGACGGCCAGTTCCTCAAGAGCTCCGTGCCCCTTCTCCCCTGTGATACCGTTGAAATCCTTGAGTTCAACATCCCTCATACTATAAATTTTTATGTCAGAGTGTGACCTGAACAAAAGAAAAGTGGGAGTTACCATTTTGTGGAGATGATTAAGTTAGATTCGGGCTTCCCCTCCCCCCCTTCCTCCTCCTCTGCGACATCATCGAAACCCCCGAGTTCGACATCCCCCGTACTGAAAATGCATACATCAGAGTGCGGCCTGAATCAAAGTAAATAGGACTTACATCTCTGTGAGGGAGACGGGCTGTTCCAAGTTGGTGGTGAGGGCCACTTCCTGAGATCTGTGGTCCTCCTCTCCCACATCGTAGAATAAGTTGACAAAGGAAATGAAAGAGTTAACTTGTATGCTGGAGTTGGCGGCAGCGATAGTCGCCTCGTCCATAATAGAATCCGGCCCCCAACTTGCATCTGAGATGATACTGTCATCACTGTCGTCGAGGGTAGCTGTCAAGTCGAGTCGGAGGCTGGAGGAGGCGATGGCCACCTCCTGAGATTTGTCCTCCTCTGTCACGTCGTAGAACAAGTTGTCAAAGGAAGTGAAAGAGTCAACCTGTATGCCGGAGTTGGTGGTAGCGACAGACACCTCGTCCATGAGAGGATATGGCCTCTCAATTGTATCTGAGACGATATCGTCATCATTGTTGTCGAAGGTAGGTGCCAGGTCGAGCTGCAGACTGGAGTCAGGGGTGACGGACACTTCCTGATATTCGTACTCCTCAGCTCCTAAGATAATATCAAGCTCGTCATTGTCGTCGAGGGTAGCTGCCAAGTCGGGTTGGAGGCTGGAGTCGGTGGTGACGGCCACCTCCTCCTGGGTTTCATGGTCCTCCTCTTCTTCTGGGATAGTTTCGACTCCAAAGCCCCCCACACTAAAGTTGTACTGTTCAAAGCTGACTTGTTTTTGAGGCTCCTCCTTGGTGCGCAGCATCTTCCTCTCGAACTCCTCCGCGTCCGCTTCGCCCGATCCAATGAGCTGTGCGAGATTATCGTTATGGTCGGCAACCTGTGCCGACAGCTCACCGATCTCCAAGTTGAGTTCAGCCAACTCTGCAACAAGTTTGGCCAGAACGTCAGGGTCGATCTCGTCCACCAGCTGTTCCTCGAATCCCTCTTCCCACTCTTCCTGCTCCTCTGGGAACTCATCCTGTTCCTCGCCGGAGAACCCTCCTTGCTCCTCCTCCAGGAATTCTTCCACACTCACGACGTCCCGGATTTCCAATTCACCATCCGTGACTCGGCGACCGTCCGCCAACTCCTCTGCCGCCCTTGCGAAGTCAAACTCCCCACCCAACCCATGGGGAAAGTCGCTTTCAACCCTGAAAAAATCGCGTTCGACGTTCTCGGGGTCTGCTAAGGGGTCAAAGTCTTCCTGCTCGAGGAGGTCAAATGAACTGCTGCACAGAAAATCTGGGGCACTTGTGGAGGCCGAAACGAAGACCACCTCCTCCGTGGAGATCTGGACAGAGGCATAGGTGGCCTTATGCTCGAGCTCTGCTTGCACAGCTACACTGACATAGGTCTGAGTGCAGACGTCGCTATATGTTTGGGTTGTCGCGTCAACCCGGATGGGGGCGAGGGTGGGGATGGTTTGGGTGGATGTATTAACGGCGTTGGTTGCGAAGAAGGTGAAAGGCTGTGGGGGTTCTTCAGCGCTAGACGTTTTGATCTTGTCGCTGACGAGCGTAGCGCCAGTGGAGACCTCATAATAAATGGAGGATCCTCCTTCCTCTTCCTCTTCCTCCTCCTCCTCTTCCTCCTTTTTGTTCTCATCTCCTTCCGCCTTCTCTCCTTCCTCCTCCCCCTTCCTTTCTTCTTCTTCTTTCTCTTTCTCTCCCTCATTGTCCTCCCCTTCCTCCCTTGCCTCCTCCCCGATTAGGCTAACCACCAGCATCATAGCTATACCCACTACCGCAGCCCCGGCAATAGCTCTCCCCCCGCCGATGCCATTGTCTACCTCAATCGCCTCACAGACGCGTGCATCCTCCCGACCCACTACGGTCCCAACCCCACCCAACTCCATGGGCTGTAGAGCTTTCAAGATAGCTTGAGCGTAGTCTCTGGCGGCTTTGCGCATAGCCGGGTCGTCCAAGCCCCCGACACGCAGAGTCAAGACCCGCTTGAGTGCGTTGACGAGCTTCTCTCGATATGCAGATGAAGCTTTAGCGCGTGCCACGAGGACACACCCACAGAACGCGAAGAGGAGGATTAGAGACCTCCAGGACGGGGTGGGATATTTCCCGCCGAGGTCGGGATCGATGGCCTCCGTGGGGGGAGATGGAGGCGGGGGTGGGGGTGGTTCGTCATCATCCGAGGGCGGGTCTTCGTACTCATCCCCCGAGTCATCTTCCCACTTCTTGGGATGTGGGGATGTGGGGAACCGGGGCGGGGGGTAGCGGCGGGGTGATGGGATGAAGGAACCGCCCCGGGGAGGTTGGGGTGGCGGAGTAGAGTCGCCAGATCCTGAAGCAGACGAAGAAGTGGCGGCGGAGGGGGAGGAGGGAGGGACGGGTGTTTTGGTGTTCTTCTTGGACTTCTTTACAACCTTGTTTCGTCCTACAGCCCACCTATAGGCGAGGTAAGTGGTTCCAACTGCGAATACTGCCGCCGCGGCAGTCAAGGCGATGAGGGCAGTGGATGGATCGGGAGGGACATCGGGAGCAGAGAAGGTAAGTGGCGACGGGTCAGCCCATTGATAGGTGGGCGAGGGTGGCTGACGGGTAGTGGGTGAGCAGCTTCTGGAGGGGGGATTGTCAATCCACTCGTAAACAACCCGCGACTCATAACGGTGGGAGGCCGTGTTCAGTAAAACGTGGACCGCAGGCGCTGCGAAAAGAGACAGATAAGGTACGATCGCCCTACTGGGTACGGCGAGGAAGGAGCCTCCCCTCGTCGGGACGAGAACCAGATCGGATGGGCCTCTGGATAGCATTATGCCTCAAGGTGGGGTTATGAGTTTGGGCTGGGAGGGATGTCGAGATTGGATGGTAGGGGTAATGAGGAAGGCGGTTGTGACTTCGAACTGCTCATCCAAAATGTTTCTTATAGACCTAGGAGAGCGGCTGACCGAATTCCAAAGGCGCTCCCAAAAAGCTAGGGAGGATGACCGGGAAGCCAACATCTGAGCTCAATAAGGATTCGCCAGCCAACGGTCGTCAAAGGTTCGAGACCAAGCCAACATCAAAATATGATACTGGACGCAGCACCTACCTTCTCCATGCCAGTCCATCCCCAGGGTAAAACATTCTAAACGCGTAAAGTTCATGTTGATGGAACTATAGATTGCAGCTAGCCGGGTTTACGACTGTCAGAGTTGGCCAACGTCAGTTCTGAAGGCTTGGAAGCTGCCCCTAATCTAGTATTTCGAAAATACCTTTATACAGATGCTGACTCCCTGATGGAAATGGAGTTTAGCAGTGCTTTGGACTTCGTTGAAACCTAGTATCACGTGCTGGGAAAAACAGTCAAAGGTCTTCCTCCGTTCATAACAGCCCCAAACAGTGGCATCCCTCAACTCTCCTCGCCACCGCCTGCCACCACTTATTCGAAGCTAGAATTCCTTACACAAACAACACTTAGTGGATACTTTGACCAAAGCTGTATTTCCCACGATTTACAGCCCTGGCCAGACCGAAAACATGCACACCTGTCAAGTTGTCATATTCGAGGAAACAACCAAGAAACAACAACGGTCTACTTCAGTAGCGCCCAGACTGTCTTGAAATAATAAACGGCCTGCTGCACAGGCGCGCCAACCGAAGCTAGCACTAACATGACTCTAGCATGTAGTTTAACATGTGCTCCTGCTTTGATTGGTGCGAGGTTGTATTCCGTTATTCCTGACCTTTCAGCCCGACTCATACGCCATGGGACCAGGAATCAAGTGAAGTATATCTGATAGTAATATACAATACCCTTTATGGACTTTTGAGGCCTTCCATAGACCAAAATCTTGCCTCTGGCTCCTCGGGCAAGCTCACCTAAGGGTTGTCGGTAGTGTAAGTTGTACTGATATCCCATATGAGTTAGTCCTGATGGATTATGAAATATTATTAATGGTCTTGAAACCGAAAAAACGACCGCATATATGCCCTTCCATGTATCCAGAATGTTAAAGCTCACGCTCGTGTCATGAATCGCTGTTCATGGACCCGTTTTCAGGACCAGATTTTCCAGTCTCGCATATCTTAGAGCCCACAACCACCAAAGTTGAATCGGGCGGTGATTTCAAGATCAATGACCAAACGTACATTCATATTGATACCCCAATGTACGATGTCACTGCTGGTTTGGGCAGAGTGATCGCCAGATTCCTGCGTGGGGGGAAAGCGGGCGGAGTCATGTACTTTCACTCCATTTCTGATAACCGTATGACCGCATGCCGGCAAAAAGAAACCTGGGGAAGTCGTTCCAAATGATAAAAGATCTCTGTGGAGGCATTTCGACCCAGAAAAGCGCGGTAGGCACAAGCTTTTATATGACTTAGACGATCTCGACCCACGAGCGTTGGAAGGATGGCACTAATATTCTCCAACACGATGACTATCCCGAACTCTCCCGTCTACATGTAAAGATGTCAGCACCTCCCGCCATGTTGGTAGCGTATCGATCACCAGTCTCCCCCGTTCTGCACGGTTGGGTGGCGGGTTTCTGTAAGTTATGTGTTTCTTTGATGTCTGGAAATAACGTCACTCGGTACAGCTCGTCGTTGCTGTTTGGACATAGTGAATTTAAACCGACGCAAAAAATAATATTGGTATCCCAGCCCCTTCATTCCTTCGCCAGGCTACCCATAAGGCTTGGTTCTCATTGAATGATACACCGACGACAACACTCGCTGCAGCATCCAGCTGAGTTGATTGGCGTAGTCACACGGGTGGGTTGCGTACGTGGCTGCTATATTCGCGACCCCAGCTCAACGGATTTATGCTGAGAAAAATTTGGGTAACTTACCTCTTGGATGGATGAAGTATCCGGGGCGGGCTTATGTTTTATGGAGTTATTAGAAACCAGAACCAATGATCAGTGGCTCTATCCACCTTTAATCCTTCTTGGGGGACTTTTTTAGTATGTGATTGTGTAGTGGGGCCCGAAGTAGAGGGCCCCTCTGGAGGCGGGGGTGGCACGTCCCCTAAGTGAGATTTGTGCTGACCTCCTGGATGTTGGTTGGCCTCGACTCTGCCTTTGCTCTGTGGCGCCAAGCCCGGAACAGAGGCAGGTTGGGTTGGCATAACGCGGATAAATTGGTCGTGTGCCCTCTGTATCCATGATGTCACCGTAATGAATATATGAAGAGTAAACCTTGGACAGCTCACCGCGGGGATGGCCTGAGTGTCTAAGACGGGCTTGTGTTATGTGATGTTATTAAAGATACTAAGACAGCAAGTAGTAACCCTATCTACCTTGGAATCTTCTTTTGAGGCATGTCCGGCTGGCAACTGTGGGGAGTGGTCATAATCAGAAGAGTCCCCAGGTAGTGACCCTCCATCCTGGGAATCTGTAGCTCAGTATTTCGAAGCGAATTTGTTTATATTCTCCGCACCTCAAGAAGGTCCGTATACCCGTCCCCTTCAAGGTCGGAGATCGACTGTTGAGCCTGTAGTTGAGCCAAGATTGTCGACCTAGTTGTAGTAGGAGAAATATGAAGTAGTCATACATCAGGTTGGGCTTGGATCGTATCACGACCCTGCGCATTGCTATCTACAGCACCCGGCCTATATGAACCATTATTTCCCGAGGAAGTGTGCGGCGCGTGTTCTGACTGTGATTTGTGCTGGCCCCCTGGAAACCGACTGGCCTCATCTCCACCTGTCTCGATGGAAGGTATGTACCCAACAGGATCGGATATACTCTCTGTATTGCCAAAGGTGCCGATAATTCCGCGCGCAGACTGAATGGTGTTGTCGTGACGAAACATTCTAGCACCCCCTGACAAAGCAAATGCAATTTGCTCTGTTCTCAATTCCTGTTCCCGCATAACACCTGTGTCTACATCTAAATCATCCCAGAAGGTAGTTATAATCGCACATTTCTGGAGAGAAATGCCATGAAAATGCCTTTTCATCTCTAGAAAAAATCCTGTTTTGTCTGGCACACGACCTTGACTGATTCTGTGGAAATACAAGATACCATACACCTCTCCTCCATCTAGGAATTGATTAAGCATTCCAAAAACTTCCTCGTTGGAAA
>CEMJ01393927.1:19445-30137 GCA_900068955.1 Clitocybe nebularis | reverse complement strand
AAGCCCAAGCCCAGTGCTTCCGCCCGTCACATAGGTGTGCTGCAATGCAGTGAGCCCGGACGAAACTTCCAAATGGGCAAAACAAGAAAACGTACAAGACCGTCTGGATTCCATTTCGGTGAGAAAAACAGCATGGTAGTTCTGTAAGGATCGTGGTATGCAAGCAAAAAAGAATGAGATGTTCAGAGTCCAGGCAGGTGGGTCTTGAAAGAGTTCTTAAGCATTCCTGTTGAGATTATTGACACGATGCTGATTGGCTGATCCAAAACATGGAAGGTGCCGAAGTCTGGTTCGAGGCGCACGTGAGGAAGATTTCGTGAATACAACTCCTACGGACCTACGAATGCGTTAGCGCGAAGCTAACCAATCCATATGGGAGTCGCCATCTCGGGTACTACCCCCGGTAAGAAATCAGATCATGAAGCTTGGAACCTTACAATCATTTCATCACTGATGCTCGTCATTCTCATCCTCTGCCGCAATGACATCTCTCCTACGTTTCCGAGACGGAATGCCTTAGAGAGCAGCATGCCATCCGAACACATTACGAACATCACAAGCTGTCAGATATGTGATCGAGGGTGCCCTAAGCTGTTCCCAATTCCTTTTAACACGGATACAGGAATGGGATTGATGGTGAGTGATATTCGTAAAAGATTCGTTTCTGTAGGAAGGGCTACATCAGCTTGATGCTAGTTCGGCAGAAGCCATGAGTAGACTCAATTTTCCATGCTCTCTTTTCCTCCATAAAAATTTTGCTCACCTCTTGTGCCAAAGAAGATACGAAACTAGCCAGGATATAATTTAGCAAGCACTATGAATTTGATTTATAGGGCGACAAGGGTTTGGATTTGTCAAGGACTTCAAGCAATGCTGAAAATAATCTAGTGGGAGACGTTGGTGCGGAAACAGTCAGTTTCAGAGCTATCAACATCATCATTGTCCAGTTCTGGCAGACAAGCGCCGGCTGAAAATGAACTATATTGAAATAGTGTAAAATAGGTCGATGCGACTCCAACGACATCAATACATCTAACTGACCGCTGGCGGGGCCCGAGATGCACCCACAGAGAACGGGCTAAATTCATGACGATCCCATAAATATGGTCAAATTATATWTCTGAAATCTTCCACGCATYTTCACCTGAGTGCATCCGAGCTCGCAGAATGGAATTGACACCGCATACGCTACTCAATAATTTCCCCCAACGTTTTCTGCATCCCATAGTAAAATTCCCTGTAAGCAGAGACAGATGATTATAGGTATAAAATCGACCGGGCCTCAACTTGTCTATGGCCCAAAAACGGTAAAATATAAGTATAGCCTCGATCACGGACTTACCGCGAAAGCCGAAATCCTCTACATAGCTTTTGATGGACTACTACTAATCACACCCCACGCCACTCCACGCCACCACAGACGGAGTCATTGATAACTGTCCAGGCGTTTGGCTCCTCTTGATGGACAGCCTTGATCTTAATATGTTCTCATCATCAGATTCTTTACGTCTATTATGGCAGTTGGACCGATGATGTGGTTTTGCCACAGTGCCCACAGATGATATTCTGGTCAAGGCTTGGTCCCAGATATAAATGTCTCGTCCGTTAGGACTTCAAGCCGTTCTGAACCTCGATGGACCCACTACGATCTGCAAAGCTGTTAATGGCAGTGAAGGTCCGTAGATTCTCAACCACTGAAGGAAAGAATGGCTGATTGAAAACAAACTTCAAGTATGTAAATGGTATGCGTGCTCCTACCAATCCCCTGCTGCTCAAATATTACTATTACTATTACTAAACCGTGATATTAGTGGCTAGCTTCAGCGTCCTTGTAAGCTATTCAATATTTCTTGGACTTAAATTCCCTCTGATGAACTTCAGATTTTTGATTACTTCCAAACCATCGAGATGGAGGTAAGCCTGGTGTCCCTTTCCTTCACGGTAGACTCAACCAACATAAAGGTTGACCTCATCTGGAAATCAAAATGGAGACTTGGAAAAATATTGTTCCTTCTTGCACGCTATCCGACCTTCATCGATGTCCCATTGGTATTATACTGTAAGCGCGGGCTGATAGTACAAGCAATTTAACTCTTCATTACCATACCCTATAGATTCCCTGGCATCACACTCCTCGCACAAGGTAGGACCTTTGGGTGACGTCTCAAATTATACTGATTGCTTAGAAGACGTGTTTAGTTATCTATTCCGTCGCGTCTTGTATGAGATTGGCTTAATCTTCAAATCCTGGCTTATTGATCATTTTGCATTAACAGGGTCAACAGCGTTTGGAATAGGGATGGCGGAGGGTTAGTTATTTCGGAAACAAATTTCGAACGAAATCGCTTATCCAACCCTCCCCCCGTCTCAGCCATTCTGCTTCTCCGCACGCATGCTTTGTGGAACAACCGACGAGTTTTAATTTTCCTGCTAACATTGTATATCGTTGGTCCCCTCATCGTTCTAAAAGTGGTGAAAATTCTAACCTCCGCTTTAGGCCATCTATATACCTGTTATTATCATCCTCGTATTCTTTCTACGATCCCTGAGATGTAAGTTCGTCGATCCCTTTGGGCGCTCATGCTATTAATCTGCACTTCGTAGATGGGGAGCCACCACTACCTACAGTCCCAGGCTGCTATCCGACTGAAGGGAGTATAATATTATTCGCAGATTTCGCCTTGCTGATGCTAAACGAAGCAAGTAAGCTGTCTCCCAGCTTTAAAATATGGAATATAGCACCTTTTCAATCACTGATCTAAAGTTCAGTCGTGATGATTCTTACACTTTGGATTGGCGTGAAACGATTCCGCCATTCACGTAGCCGCCTCGTTATCACTCTTTATCGAGACGGCATATTTTATTTTATTTATTTATTTTGTAAGTACTGAAACTCCTTATAAAACTAGACGCTCACTGCATTTTCCATAGTAATCTCTGCGGGAAATATTATCGTACTGGTTGCTGGTCCTGTAGGTGTCTCAGATACTTACTATATCCATGTGTTCCTGATTATATATTACTCCCTAGCCAGAGTTTGTCGACCTACTCAATACGTTTGTCCCGCAACCAAGAGATTCGATTTCCTGGGGTACTGACGTGATAAAACAGATTCCAGAGAGTCATGCATAGCCTTCTATCAACACGTATCCTACTCCATGTGCGCGACACTGCGCGGGATAACCGAAATCCGGATTCAACCATAACAGTTCTGGATTTCCCTACACCCAAGTAGGCCAAGGCACCTACCATGGACAGCGCGGAGGCACGCGAGCCCTCAACGACAGCCGAAAGTAGCCTTACGAAACAGCTGTTCGATGCAGGGTAAAATTTCTACTGTGATAAGGCAGGAGCCCGGGCTCTCGACCTTATCATATCTCCTTTAGCACTTGCGCGACAACTATGAGATACTAACTAACATCTCCGTTCGCGTGGACAGACAGCACTATCTTTGCTGATTGTACTTCCCAGCTGTATAAGATACAATGTACAATTCTAGTCTCACCAAAATCCCATACTCTATTCTGCTCTAGCAGTACTGGGCTCAACCCAATAGCTCAGATTTAGAATAATTTTCAAGGTCCAACGTACTCAAATGTAACCGTCCCTGCGGCTTTGGGATCACAGCATACGGGCTCGTTCCCAAATATTGGACCTAAAGCTGGAGGCCCCACGGGTGGTGCATTATCAAAAGTAAAGCCTATCACGACTATCCATACAGAAACGTCAAACAACCCAGGAAACTCTTTTTGAAAGAACCGATGTAGAATGCTCAAACTCAATGCTTCTGCCCGTCATGTAAATACACTACTATGCAGCAAGCCCGGGCGAAACATCCAAACTGCCAGAACCCCGTAAAAATGCAACACACAGAGTACCCATATTTTTCGTGAGGATAAATTGAAGAGCGAAACCGTGCTATGCTCAGGATGGGTGTGTAGTGGGTCCGTTGCTCAAATCCACGCTTAGAGGGAGGCGAGAGCTTTTGAATAGGAATCTTTTGACGTTGAAACGGGAAGGAGATTTTTAGTGTCACCAGTAGCATCTAGTAGCATGTGACCGCGGCCACATGAGGCATCTTTTGCTAGTTGATAAACGTGGCCATCATCGATCATCGATATCGGCTGTGCTCCATTTGTGATCGTAGGTTCAACCTCTCTTAACATTACCTGATAACGGAGCTTTTAGCCATATAATTAAAAGGCTATGGTTGTCTCTAGGAACCTGTTTCAGTCACGAGTCCGGTTTGTTTAAGGACCCTAAACCTGGAACTTGACCAAGCTACTTTCTTCCCTCATGCATCCGCTAGAATCGGCCAGGCTTCTTCAGACAGTAAAAGTAAGCAACCAATTCGTTATCGATGAACATGGCTTATTGACAACGAACTCAAGTATGCAAATGGTATGCATACTTTTACGTTCCATTCAAAAACTACTGTTACTGCAGCTAAATCTTGACAATCAGTGGCCAGCTTTAGTGTTCTCGTAAGCTACTCCATAGTCTTATCATTCAAATTCAATCTAATGAACTTTATAGGTTTTTGATTACTTACAGACCATTGAGATGGAGGTACGTCCGATGTCATTTTCGCTCGCTATGAGCTCAACAATTGGAAAGGTCGACCTCATTTGGAAAGCAAAATGGGGTCTCGGAAAAACATTGTTTCTTCTCGCGCGCTATCCGACCTTCATTGATGTACCATTGGTACTATATTGTAAGTGAAAACTGATAGTATCAGCAATACGATTCTTCATCATTATATTTACAGATTCCCTAGCACCAAATATCTCGCACAAGGTACGCCTCACTGTTAGGAAATGTCCTGATCCTGACTGACCCCTTGGAAGACCTGTTTACTTATTTATTCTGCCGCGTCTTGTATGAAGTTGGCTTGCTTTTCGATTTTCCGGTTTATTAATCATTCCATATAAACAGGGTCGACGGCGTTTGGAATAGGAATGGCGGAGGGTTCGTCTTCCGGCAGCTGCTCCTGTTTGGGGAGTGAAACGGCTTACCCGAGCCTTCTTTCGTTCCAGCCATTTTAATACTCCGGACATATGCATTATGGGGGAATAACCGACGAATTTTGATTTTCCTACTGATACTATATTTCGTTCGCCCCTTTACTGTTCTACAAGTGTTAAACACTCTGATATCTGCTTTAGGCTATCTATATACCTGTGATCATTATCCTTGCATTCTTTCTACGATCTCTGAGATGTCAGTTCTTCGTTAACTTCAAGCACTCATACTACTTATGCGCGTCCCACAGACGGAGAGCCACCACTACCTACAGTTCCAGGCTGTTATCCGACAGAAGGGAGTATAATTCTTTTCGCGGATTTCGCCCTGCTAATGCTAAATGAAACAAGTATGCCATCTTCCAACTCTTCAGGGTATGAGATATGGCGCCTTTCTAATGCCTGGCTTAAAATCTAGTTGTGATGATTCTTACACTCTGGGTCGGTGTAAAACGATTTCGTCATTCACGTAGCCGTCTTGTTATCACCCTTTACCGAGACGGGATATTTTATTTCGTCTATTTATTCCGTAAGCATCAGGACTCATTGGCGGAAGTAGACATCCACAACTATCCCCGTAGTTATCTCCGCAGGAAACATCATTGTCCTGGTGGCTGGTCCGGTGAGTGCCCTAGACACTCAATGTCGAAATATTCCCGATGTATGTTCTAGCCCGAATTTGTCGACCTACTCAATACGTTCGTTCTCGCAACAAAAAACCTCGATTTCCTGATGTACTGATGTGATGAAACAGATTCCAGCGAGTCATGCATAGCCTTCTATCTACGCGTATCCTACTTCACGTACGCGATACTGTACGAGGTAGCCGAAATCAGGATTCGACCTTATCGGTTCTGCATTTTAATGCAGCCAAGTACACAACGGCACCTACCACGGAAAACATGGAAGGATGCGAGCACTCGACAACGGTCGAAAACGGTCCCACATAACGGCTGATCAGCGTTGGGTCAACATCTTTATTGTGATAGTGCGGAGGATCGACCTAATCATATCTCCTTCAGTGCGCTTGCACGGGGACAACGGGACGCCAGGTAGCTCCTTCGTGCTATCTATACTAACCATGACCCCCGCGTCATGTTGTACAACCTTTGTTGCAGGTGAACATGTGGTACTGACTTCGTTGATTATACTTCCTAACTGTATAAAATACAATATACAAATGTTCCAGCCTTGCTGGAATCCTGTTCGACATATGAGTTCCAGAACCACCTATATCATTACCTCTAGCAATGGGCTCAACCCAATAACATATATATGTTTGGGTGATGGCCCTCGTATAATGTATCTAAGGCCCAACGCCCCATACCTCCAATCCCACGCATTCAAATGTAACCATCCCAGCGGCTTTGGGACCGGCGGAACACAGGGGCTCGTTCCCGAACGTCGGACATGAAGCTGAGGACCCCTCAAATAATGTATCATCAAGGTAAAGACCATAGTGACCATCGCTGGCGGGACGGAAGCATTCAAGTCAGTTAACGGAAATCGGAACTAAAAAGGAACCTGTACCCTCCACCAAACGATAAGAATCCTGGTTCACAAAGTGCCACGTAATCGTTCTTCCCAGTCCATTTGAACACTTGGAACTTTCCTGCAACATATTTCCACAAAAATCTTTTCGGGTTCTTAGTACCGAACTTGACGAGGGAGACGGAACACTCACGATTCGCCACTCCCATAATATCCCTTCCCTCGACTTAAACGGACGCCATCCTCTCCCATCCACACCCCAAACAAGCCTTCTCCAGCATCCTTCACGATAACTAGTGATCCGGCGGGACTGCCGGCTCCAGGCTTAGACTGTGTATAAGCTTCGCATCGTGAATACAAAGTATTCAACGAGATCCCGTGTTGATCCAAAGAATATAGCAGAGTCCAGGTGCGTGGGAGCCGAGCCAATGCTGGAAGATGCGGGCGAATCTAAGAGTATGTCAAAATGGTAATGATATAATGTTACTGTGTAATATTACCATGTCAGCTAGTTCGATTCCCAAAACCGGAACTGTGGCAGCCCTCCGCCCGCTCAACTGTATACTCCCACTTTTCTTCTCCATGTATTCACCGACGCCGATGTGGGTTGCTCCCTTAACATGCCCCCTTGCTCCGTGTCCAGCTCTCACCATCTCCCTTTCCCTCTCATCTTCCCCAGTCCCCAACTCCCTTGCTAGTTCTGCAGAAAACCCTTTGTCCCAGTCGTAGGTGTCGCCTTTGAATCCAGGAGCCCCGCTTGGAGGAGTGTATATGTGAGAAGCGAATGGCGATGCTTTTAGGGTACGGCCAAAGGGTGTTCCGTGAGATATTTGAACGGGCTGCGGGGGTAGGGTGGCGGCGTGATGGTGCGTAGTTTGCGATGACCCCGATGGACGACGGGTATGTTGGTCTGAGCTATGTGCTCGGGGTTTGCTTTTCGGAGAGGAAGCGGCTTCAAAGGCAAAGAGAGATTCGAGGGACGGAGTAGATGAATGACCACTGGCCATTGTTGATGGTACCAGAGTCTTGGAAGCCGGAAGAAGGGATGTCATCCATTTTGACGAGAGACTGGTCAATGTTGAGTATGAATTTGAACGGGGTGCGCGTGATGGCCTGTCCAATTCAGATAGGTTGGAAGCTGATAATGGATCGGAAAATTCATTAGGTGGTGATGATGACGAAGATGCAGAAGATGTGTCTGCAAGTGGTGGCGCTAACGTTGGTGGTGCAGGAAGCGTGGGTGAACGTGTAGGTGAGTGAGGAGTTGTGGGGCGTAAATGATGCTGGGCTGGAGTAGGTGCTGATGGGTCTAAGGTGGCTTTTGACGTAAAAAAGTCATGGTCTAGATCAAGAAGAGAGCCAGGATCGACATGATGTAGTTTGTTGGCTGGCACTTCCTCTCTCCCCCTCTCATCTACTCGATTTTCTCGTGAGAGCGGCATCGCGCTCTGAGAAATCGATGGAGCCATTAAGCTGAGCTGGTCCTGGCCCTTTAGCCAATATAGCGGATCGTCCTCGTGCATCAACAATTCATCTAACACTCCACGTTTATTTCGCTCGGCTGCTACTTTCGCATCTTGGGCAAACTTTCCAAAGAAACTCAGAGACGAGCTCGTCGAACGGTTTCCTTCAATGTTTGTATTCTCAGTCTCGATCGGCGGAGAAAGTTCGAAATCTAGTGCTGCCAGCGGGTCTTCCATGGCTGAAACAGATACGAATGAGCCAAATTCAGAGTCTGATCCAGGTGCTTCTGGGTGATAAGAACGAGGTCTGGCCGCTGTTGTTGTCTTCATGTCAAAAGAGGATGTGGGTTCTAGGGTAGGTGATGCGCGAGGAGTTGCTGGGGAGAAAAGGGTGGAAAATTTGTCAATGGCAGCCCCATCGATTGCGGGCTGGATGTATGGTGGGTCTATTGGAGTCGAAGATCCAGAAGTCTGGTAAGCCGAAAACGAGGTGATTGGCGACGCCATGCTGGATTCTTGTGTTAGTTAATTTTTCTCGTCTGAAATACGTTTAGCCCCCAGAAAACAGGAAATGGATAATACTCACGGAGGAGTGAGGTGGTCTAAAATACAAGTCCATCGAGGATGGAAGTAAAGAACAAGAACGGACTTTGATGCTAAGTTTCTCCGACTTCACAAATGCAAAGCACTGCGGCTGAAGCCCACGTGTCAAACAAGATTAGATTAGATCTTGCTAAATGTCTTGGCCTCAAACATAGTTTCGCTTGATCAGGTATGTATGGCGCCTGGATTTCTTGAAAACATATATGTATCTGTACCTAGACGATATGATGTATTTATTCACAGACAGATGTAAAAGCAATCTGAAGCGATAACTAGACAGCAGCATCAGGGCAAGTGTAAGGGCGACTGTTTCAGGGCCCTCGAGGTTCACGGTATGCTAGGGGCGAGAATGCAGTTTGGCCATTTAGATGCGCCGGCTTTCTAAGCCTTAAGAGTACCCACCTTCCGCTCTTTCTCTTTTTTTAAACTGTTCCTCCACTCTGCGTTCATACTCTGGGATATTCCGATGTCTAACCTCCACCATTTCCAATCGCTTCCAATCCTTGGTACCTAAGCGAATCCCCCCACTCCGTAAATGTTGAGCAAAATCTTCCACGCCCGTCCATGGCTTCACAACATCAAAACGCCGGAGCTCCATCGCCTGTGTATTCCAATGATAATACAACCCGTCGCCTGCTTGAAAGATAAAACTACCAGGATCGTTTGGATTTGTGAATTCTCTGTACATTACTCCGCAGATAGGGTCAGGCACTTCGTATGTGATTTTGAAGAGAAGGTCCAGTGGACCCATGTCGTAATAATAAGTGCCAGACGTAAATGAATGAATTAAGCTCCAGCGGGGCCAATCACATGAGAACCCAACGGGAAGAAGGGAGCATGGAAGGTGGTACCAAGCGTGGTCAACGTCCTTTGGTGTGCGAAGGCGATATGGACTGTGTGGTTGAAGTGGTGAGGCAGGGGTCGAAGCACTGGACGACGCGATGTTCACGCGATTTGCATAATCATAGTGGGTATTTGGAAGGGGCCAAACGATTGACGGCCAGTTGGAGTTCCATCTTTGTTCAGGTTGAACTGTGGTGCTGGCATCCGGGTCGTTGTGGACCGTGACATCGTGCAGGGAATGGTCCTATAGGTTTGATGATTAGGGAGGGCTAGTTTTCTAGATGTAAGCATAGGTGTAAATCTGACGTTTTGGATGGTAGTTGAAATGCTCTGCTGTTGATGTGTTTTGAGCTTGGATTTTTGGCTTGAAGAGAGAGCTCTGTAATGGATGTTAGATTCGGATTCGAAGAGCCTGGGTAGTCAGGATAGCCTCTCTTTCACCTTCGGGTTACAGACGGAGGGAATCGAAGCATGATAGCCAAGTTCTTGTAAGAACGACCGTCAGTCTATTGAGTGAAGGCAGAGGTCAAGTCTGACTCGATGTCAAGTCCAAAGTGCCCCTAAAGTAGTATTTGAAACGGGCCGATATAACAACAATAACATGAACACACAAATTATCACATGCCGTTATCGTTCATACTGTTCCCTTGTTATCTTCTACTGTTTAGACATGGGAAATAGGCCGCGGGTATTTAAACACCTTCTCCATTGCGCTGTTCTATAAAACTTCCATACCGCAGTTTGGCGGTGGTGGGGATAGAGATAATACTTCGGGTAATCTCAACGACGTTGGCATACAAGGACAAACAGAGAGTGATCGGAGACCATCGGTCGTCGTTCTAACTCCAATCTCACCTCAATACATTCATTTAGATTTAATCGCCACTTCGACGGAACGGCGAGGCTCTTTACAAATCTCAAGGCTGCATATCTTGCGGCGATTAGGCATCCGCGATGACATCGACTGCGAGTCGCTCCCGCGAATCCTCCTATCCGATAGCTCTACCCACTCTCGCAACGAGTCTACGCCTCAACATCGGTGAGATGGCCGAGCGGTCCAAGGCGCCAGACTAAGGAGACCAGGACGACAGTCGTCCAAAATATCTGGTCTCTTCGGGGGCGGGAGTTCGAATCTCCCTCTCATCAGAATTCGTTTTGCAATATAAACTCTTTTTTTGGTCGGTTTGCTAGAATGATACTGAGACATATTCTTTGAGAGTATTTCACAAATATGGTGAAATGGCCGAGCGGTCTAAGGCGCCAGAATCAGG
>CEMJ01393926.1:0-15721 GCA_900068955.1 Clitocybe nebularis | reverse complement strand
CGAGGCGAGCTGTTTGAGGGGTTCACCAAAGACCCTTTGAGCGACTTCAGGGGAGTTGGGTCCTTGCATCTTCACGAAAGCAAGTTCGTCGCCCCTTGTCCAGGTGTGAATAAACTCCACCAGCCCCCAAGAATTCCGGTGGCTTCCTCTTATCCTGGCGAAATCATGGAAGCTTTTTTTGGTGGAATCTCCTTACTATTTGGCCTCCGTTCCCAGACGTTTCATGCATATCAAAGACCCGCGCAATTATATTTCTACCAACAGCAAACAGTTGCTTGACATAGGCCCGATTGAGGAAACACTTTTCCTCGATGATCGGAACGTTCGTGGGCATTCTCTTTGGCCAATTATTTGAAGCTGGATGTGGGATTGTTTGGCCGTGTTACAAAACCAAGACCTACGGCAAGACACCCCCTTACTCCCGACGATAATAAATCCGCATGTAGCTAGGCTGGAGAAGGCTCATGTTACTTCATGGTCAAATCCCTATAAACGTGTCAATAGTTCAACTATTTATAGTTGACAGGACGCTCCCTAGTTCTGGATTCATGATCATGATGAAACAATCTTGAGCAATCAAATATCATTGCCCGTACTTTTTACCACCGCACTGTGACCGCTCAGCACCCGAGTAAACGTCTGACGCAAGCTATACCTTGGTACTAAGGAATCGTGTCTGAAAGTCATACAAACGTACCACAAGAACTACTAAGTACACATCGAGCCTATCTCACAAGCCCTCGGCCTCGAAGAAAGAAATAAGTAATGATAACCCGGTCGGTCAAACTGAAACACCGGCCTAGGCCAATCCCCAATCAGAACCTGATGATCCACAGCTATAAGCCAAATAGCAATATCGGCTGAAGGCACGACGACCCCATAATGGGACTTATACATCCTTCAAGTCTGCCCTTACTCATGCCCGTTTTACCCAACCCTGAGACTCCTCTAGCATTCCTACCAAAGGACGCAGCTCAGCAATATGAAATCTCTCAATACTTGTATGTGGCAACGTTGGGGGTACTTAACATACCATCACTTCAAGAGAATACTACGATCTTACACATCCCTGCGGCAGGCATTCGCGTGGGACATTCTAACCCATATTCCCGAAGAGTACAAGCTCTTGTTCAAGCAGAGATTCAGTCTACCCACTTTCGTTTATTTCTTTTCGAGGTCCGTTGGGGTGGAGTATTGTTTCATTCCGAGCTATTTTGAGTGATATCCCTAGGGCTTCTGCCCTAGCCTATCTCTTGACAAGCACCATCTTTCAAGGTAAGACCCCCAAAGTTATCTTCTAATCTGCATCACTCAGATCCAGGAAATCAGTTGCGCCTGTGCCATCCTGTCAAGGGCTGCAAGTGGCTCTTGGGTGGTGTTTTGTTGCCGCTGTATCATCAACCTCTTTTCTATTCTTCCTTCGAGTCCGCGCTGTCTTCAAGCAGCAGAAGTACATTGTAGCATTTTTCTCGTTCATGTGGTTATCCGTTCTTGGAGGGACTATAGCCGTGCCCTTTTCCATTCAAGGAGCACACATAAGAACGACCCAGTACTGCATTAACGTCGCTGTAAAGCCCTACACCTCCCCGGGTGTCATCATACCCAGTGTTAACGATGCACTGGTGCTGTTTGCTATCTCATGGCGTGTCATCGCAAACACAACCTATGAAGGCACATTCAATGAACATGTGAAATCATTCTTTGGCCGAAAGAGACTCCCGGCGCTTTCTCAGGCTGTTCTACAGAGTGGTCAGCAATACTATGCGTGAGATCCCCCTTCCGCCTGCCGATTTCATAAGTGTTGACGTCTCCTAGCATCACCGTAGGGAGCAATATCCTAACGCTTGTGATGATCCTTACACCGAGCGTACCTCCCGTATATCACGCTATGTTCACCATCCCAAACGTAGCACTCATGAACGCCATGGCATGTCTCGTTTTTCGCAACATCCGATTTGGTATCATAGACGCAGAACTCCCCACCATACGTACAAGCGAATTCATTGGTGACTGTACCCTTCCACCTGCCTTCAGACAAAGACCCATCGGCGCAACTATTGGAGAAACAAATACATTAAATGATGGACTTGGAACTAGTATTGCCAATGGTTCGGCTCGCGGCCGATGAGCTACCAAGCAAAGCCGCAAGATTCCTTTGATCCGATCGTGTGTGTCTGATGACCTACGCCTGAGGATTTGAAGGGACAGCCTAAAGGCTTTTTGACCCGGAAAGCCAGCGAAAAAAATACAAGCTGTAGGAGGACGTGAGCCACCCAGGTTATCCGGCGGTTTCGCAAAATACGCCTATTACAAAAACTGTATGGTTTGCCTGTTCTTGGCCGGTGCGCTGCTTTTGCGGGAGATGCGTTGTGTCGGAGATGATGATTGTGCAGACACCCCCCACTCTCTATAAAATTTATCTGATATGTTACTTGTCCACATCTTGACCAACAATCATAGTGTCACTTTGAAACACTACCAGATATAGCGATTCTTTCAAATTTTCTCTTTCTCAGGCGTTCATTATCACAGTTGAAGATGTTGTCACCGCTCTAGGGAAGAAGTGTGCTTCAGGGAGCACGGTGAGATACAAGTGGCCATGTTTTGGTACTGAAGTTCGACCCGATGTAATCCATACTGACGAACAGTAGCAGCTAGAAATCCAACGGCGTGGTACCTAAGGATGATAGATCCGAGAGTCCACAGAGATCTCGTGCGAATTTCTAGATTCTCAAAGCTTGCCCAACACTCCCCCAGGTTTCTTTTCTATCTTATTGCAAGCGCCCGGCCATCACTCCTGTCGCACATTCCGGTAATACCTCAAGTCCCGAGGATCCATCCCAAAAAGGTTTCAAGCCAGAAATCATAAATCCTACAAGACAGGGCATGACATTATGGGTCTGGTGATTATTCCAAATCCATGAGGTGGATGACAGCAAAAATTCAAACATCAATCTAGAATTGTCTGCAGCGTGGGGGACAGCGACCCAGACGTTAGTATCAGGAGGACAATTATCCTCAAAGGGGATTATCACAACAATGTGAAACCTGACATATCAGAAACAAAAGCTTGTATAGCATCAAGGGCCAACTAAGTTACTCCGTTGATTCTCTTCATTATGGTTCTGAGGTTGTTCTGAAGAGTGCTGGAGAAATATCCGGGCTTGGATAATGCTGACGAGGCTAGTGTATTTTGATCTTGATTGAACAAGGCATCTTTTACAGCCAGGGGATCGTCCACATGTGAGGCAACTCCATCAGACATCAGATTGGTGACTGAGCTGGCTGGTAGTTCCCAGATAATATATTGATAATTGTTCGAGGTGGCCGGTTATTGATGGAGCGGTAGTGGCGCTTGTGATAACAAGTCAAAATGGTAATGAATTCAATTCGGGTTTGAAGGATCCGTGTGAAAATTACACCAAAAACATCGTCAACAACCCCAGGCCACCATCTGCATACTAGAGTCTAATGCTGCTATCTTTTTCCTCACCGGCTAGGTTGTAAGCAAGTACATATTCGTTACACATTTTAGAGCTGTGTGGTTGACCCCCCTCAGCTTGTCTTTACCCAACCTCCACCACCGCTCCTCACGTTTCCATCTCCATCAGCAGGCGCCTACCTCGGATGCGCGAAATTCGCATCAGTTTCGAGTGTATGCCTGATACTCTAGAGTCTCATAAACTATCAAGAAATTGGGGCAGATTAACCCTGGGGACCGGGATCACGCTTATCGCTGTTTTCATGATGACTTGTCATCCGAACAGCTATAACCAACGTTTTCCAAGCATTCGCGGCGGGATTTATGTTTAACAAATGATACTTATTGAGACCCCGGAGGACATGAGCCCGCGCTCTATTGGGAGGCCGGCATCAATAGTCGTACCTCCCGGGCCCTGCCGGAAAAGCAAGTGCTCCGCGCACGGCCATACCAATGGCAGGTGACCCCACAATCATTCCATTGCGACTATGATGATCACTAGCCCGAATGCCTGTGATACACTTGTGAATATGGCCCAGTGGAAGGACACCGAACAGCCTGATGGAGCGGTGCCTAGGATTGCAATGTAAATACAAAGATGAAAGACATGGGCATAGGAGAACCTTTACACAGACTATATGGCTCGTTCAGTGGTAATGCGCCGCGATAGATGTGGGGCGAATACCTATGTTTGGTGGCTGTTGTGTGGTATATGATTGAGGAGCGTGTTTCGTACGATCGCCATTGTTCATCAGATTGTTGGTGACCGTAAGCCCTCTCCTGAATCTACTGATATTCCAGATCAAAGTTTATATTACTCTGCTTCGCAGGATCAATTGTTATATATATCATTCCCTCAGATGTCAGGCTCAAGTCAAGCTATCTCAGGCCGACCATTCTTTAAAAGCTCTCAATTAGCCACAACATCGACCTACCTAGAAATGGCCTCTACAGATCCTTCTGCAGCGTTACTAGCAGGATTAGTGAAGAACCTCCCGGACAACAAAACAAACACTTATCTATATGGTGAGCATCATCTTCAGCTCCAGGCATTAGCAATGCCCTGATTTTTGACAGTCTCTGCTTTGACTTTCTTGGCATATGATATCATTATCTCAATAGGAGAGGAGGTTCGTCAGCCCGGGCTCACAGGTCCTCACTCGGCCCTGAAAAGTATCCTTAGATAAACCATATCTGGAGATCCAAATGGACGAGCATCAAGATCCTTTATTTCTTGGCGCGATACTACAGCTTAATCACCTTAATGTGAGTAGTGAATCCGCCATGCTCAGCCAATAATCTCATTGCGTTTAGTGCCATTGTCGGGAGTGGGTTTAGATTTTCTAGGACTACTTTCTATGGCATCTAACCCCATGTCTGTGATAGTCTTCACATCGGTAGACCTCAGCATCAAAGTAAGCAGTTTTCCTTGCGTTATGCACTTATAGTTTAAGGCTGACTCATGTATATTCAGGTGTATGTTTAAATCCGCCTCCTTCTGCATGCATACTAGGTGCTCAGACACACATTAAATCTAGGTGCCAAAGATACTTCTACTGGACAATTATGTTCGTACCTATCAATATCAATGCCTATGTTCCGTAATTTCCTTCCACAGATGTGGCCCCTCTATGCTCATTGTCATATTGGATTTCATCCTGTTGTTGAGGGTCAACTCACTGTACCGCAACAAGCGATGTGAGATAAGTCTCTATGTCAGAAGTCACATCTCTAATACGTACTTCTAATCCTAGTATTCATAATTTTGCTGGCATTTGTGCTTGGTAAGACCTTGTCGGTTCGTTTGGTATTCAGGTTCGCTGACGACATCATTCAAGGGAATTTTGGTGTAAGTTCTTTCAGAAAATGGGGTTTACCTCCTGTGACATTTCGCATGGCATCAGACTGCATTATGGGCAGCCATTAAATTGGGAACCAGCCTCGCAACGAGTGTATACCCTTTACCAGCTCCTTGGCGAGGTTGCACAACCCGAGTGCCCGACGTGAAATACGTTTTGAGCGTCTAGTAAGTTAACCACCAGGAATACACATTCTCATTAACGCCATTGGCCAGTGTTCCAAACTACGCATTATCTCGTGGGTATTGAACCATTGAACCTCGTAGTTCAAGAATTCACATAAATTTACGGCAGTGGTCTTCCTTGGTCTGACATTATGGAAAATGGTAGAGGGTCACCAGATAGTTCATGGTAAAATCAGGTGGCATAATCTCTGGACCATGGATTCCATTTCCCCTCTCCTGGTAGCCTTCGTTCGCGACGGTGGCATATTTTTTGCCTTGTGAGTGGCTTGTGGATAGTGTTAACTAAGAGCTGACTCTTTCCCCTCACTAGGGTCTCTGGTGTGTACCCTTGAAAATGTGGAAGATGTGCGAAGTAATAGCTGGCACCTTTGTCTAGTTGCAACTTTTCTCATCTTGACGTCGTCGTTCATCGTTCATGGACCTCTACAAGCCCTGTTTTACCCGTACGCACCACTAACATCCCAAGTATCTGGCCGTTCTGACCTGCTACAACCAGGTGGACAATGGCGGTATATTCGTACTCTGTGAGTACTTGAATTCATTTCGATAGGGAAGCTGTCGACTTCTACTATTATTATTTTTACCAGGGCGCACATCTTATCATCAATCTTCGGGCGACTGTGACAAAGGGCGCTGTCCTATCCTCGCCGGCCAGTCTGCACAGTGCCAATAGTGGAGACCAACTTCGATCTATGCCCTCTAACTATATTTCGAGATGAACATTTCTCTAGCTGCTGGCCGAACGATTGGGAGTGGGCGGAGAATATAAGACCACGGAAATTTGCAAACTTAAGGATGTACCGTGTAGTTACTGGACGTGGGATACTCACACACATGATTGTAATATAGTTAGTATACATCGTGCTGGATGTCGCAGAAACCGGATCTATCTCAAGATCCAATGATCATCAAGCCATGGGACGCCGCCTCCCTTAAATCGCCATCAGCCCATCCGTTGAGTATCAAGCGCCTAGGATCAGGTGCCATTGTCAAGCATGTATATAAGTTTGTGGGAATTTCTCACATGGGGCCAGAGCTGATTTGAAAAGCCACTGCTGTGTCGGTTGCTGGGAATCGGGATTATGGAGTCTGATCTGTGGTTCATGGGACGTTTAGTTGTGAATATGGTAGAACCAAAGGGGTTGACAGGCGGTCATACTCACGAGAGCACGGGGGATGACCGGCGGCTCGACATTCCATGCTGTTCTGTAACCAGTGCTCCTGATCTGAACCGTGGAATATGATAACACAACGGACGTGGGGAATAACTTAGAAACACGACGTACTCTGTAGCTACTTTTGATCGATTTTTCGATGAAAAACGCTTGAGCGTTGGGTTTCGTGATGACGATATCCCCCGTAGTCTATTTTGCCACCGTCAGCGTTGGGGAGGGGGATCAAGGCCTAAACACGTACATTAAGGGCTGCGAATGCGTTTAGGCCGAGGTTCTCTATGCTATATATATTGGGGGGGCTCTTCGGGATTTCTTTCACGAGCCACTGTGGTAAGACAATGGTCAGCTATCTTTGCTGTGGGAGTGGTAGGGCATACGAGCTCAAACAACCCGGGCATTTCGACGTTGCTTCCAACAACAATAGGGGTTTCTGTGATATAGGCTCGAAGAGTTGTTTGGGACTTCACATTAGCGATACGGTAAATTCCTGGTGATAAGTTTGCGGCCACGATAACGATATATAAGAAAAACGCGAAGGCTTTGAGCATCGTGAATATGACAAAGCAGTTTTTCGTATAATCTTCGTTAGAGACAACTCCGGAGTATGCGTCGTGGGACTCGGGTCGCCACTAGCAACCCTTTAAATACACTGCTCAGGGGGTGGTCGATGAAGGAACGAGCCTGATTACTGAGCCCCAACTGAGCTCGCCCTGAATGAAGGTGCAGATATACTGGAAGCGAGTTAAGGCAGTTAAGTAAAAGTTGAGATCGAAGAGCGAGGAGTTGACTCCATTTGATTGGGTTCCGGCAGTCGCAAGGTCGTAAGCACTAATTTGGTAAGTCTATTGCGAAGTAGGGATAAGACATCATGGTAAACATCACTAAGGCATTTAGAAACTATACGGGACGGCGTGCAGTAGGAGAATTTAAAAAGACTGAAAAAGACTAAGTCAAGGCAAAACGCGTGGATGGAAGCCTCAGATAGAAGACGAACCTTGGACCTACACCTTATAAGTATAGGTACCGGCCTTCCCAGTGCGTCACAAGATATAGGAGCATCACGATAAGACAAACAAGGTCGCTACTTTTGATCAAAAGAACTGGGGTTAATTTCAATCCTAGGAAATACAGAGATTGTATTCGAAGCAAGGGGGTGCATATAGTGAATGGGGCTCGCGGATGGCTTGAAGTACATTAGCAGGTAGGCTGGACCAATACGGACTTGAAAAGCCACTGTTGTGTTGATTGTTGGGGGTCGGGTTTACGGGGTATGACCTATCAGAGCCGAAATATTTGTATGTGCGAATAGATTAGTAAAGTTATCTGTGCGGGCATGGGGGGGCGCTGTACTCACGTGGGTATGTTCCACATTCCATGCCGTTTTGCGGTCAGGGCTCTCAATCTGGATACACGGAGGATGAGGAGGTTGAGATAAATTTAAATTAACCCGGTGCGCACCATGAATTTATTGTTGACAGAGTTGCTAATGAAGAATGCCCCTGGATTGCTACTGCCCACAATCAGATCTTCTGCATCCTGTTGCACGGCCGACGTCAATAGGAATGAACGGTAAATGTAAAAGCGTTGCAATCGGTATGACACATACATTAGGGACTGCAAAGTTGTTGAAGCCGAGGTTTTGCAGCGTGTAATAGTTGGGTGCCCTAACAACTTCGTTCACAAACCACTAGAGAATGTTATGATTGTTGATTGATAGACTGTAACACCTATATCGTAACAATGAAAAAAAACTTACAAGACTTTTCAAACCAGACTCCTGACAGGTATTAGGGACCATAACTGGAGCCGCTGAATAATAACCTTGGAGGGCTGTCCCAGATTTGACATTTATGATCTGATAGACGCCTGGTCCAAGGTATTGTGCAGTAACGAGGGCCGCATATGACAGATATACAAAAGCTTTGAGCATCATGGGCGTGGTGGGAGGGGACTAGATATTTCGTGCAGGTTAGTCAAAACGTTCCTTGTATCACCAGTGGGATGTCCTGTGAAGAGTTGTTCTGAGTCTTTATATGCAGGATGCTGACGAATAGGAAGGAGGCTCTGGTGTCTGTCGTTCATAGGATGGCTGTCAAACTCCAGTGATGTACTTAGGCCTGGGTGTCTTCGCGTGGGTGCCGAATTCGGCCAAGTTAGGTGTCCTATGGGTTGGTATGATTGCATTTTGGTTATTGGGATCAAGGGTTTGAGTTTGAGCGCCACAAGACCACATGAGGTAAATTGTTACGTAGGGTAACAAACTAGTGAGCTGCCTAGAAGCCATACCAAGCTAGCAAGAGTGCGATGGTGTAACTCTGGGTCGTCAACACGTCAACAGCAAGGGTTAGACTAGGATGCATTAGACTTGTAAAGCCTGCTTCGATTATGTTGCCTTTGGGATCAGAAAGCTTCAGATGGAGCACGAACATTCAGCCCACATCTCGCACGGGGGTTACCAAACCTACATCGATAGGGGGCTGGCCAATGCTAAATTTAACATTGGGTAGGACAATTGAAAAAGGCCACAATCATCGTGTAATTCTACAACCACAATAGTCTGCGATTTCGCAAGGTCCATGCTATCATGGATATTCCAAAGGCATATCCGCACAGCACGAGCATCGCCCAAAAGTCGGAGGTGTACATGGTGGGAATGGTGAGGTTGACCACACCCGTGGCCACATTCGCCTAATCGGATCGAACGGTCATCAGTGTTCTTTGTTAAAATGGGCGCGAGGCTCATACGTACTATGAGGAAGAGCACCAGTCCGTTTTTGTTAATGGCTTCTAGCAGGGCAGGTGGGCTTCCTGGTTGCTTCTGCTGTTGGAGCGGAAGCTCTGCTCTATGATCCGAGTTATCCTCTTGCCCTTTGCGCTTCGAAGGTGACGAATAGGCGGATTTCTTCGGCATCGGGGATGGGAATAAATATAGATCGAGTAAGAAGTAGCCTAATAAAAAACTCGTGTTGAACGCAACGACCCAGATAACGTAGCTGATATTGGCCTTTTTCTCAAATTAGGTGGGTTCAGAAGACAGGAAGTAATTGATAGTCACCATTCTTCGGGAGACACCTTCGTCCGCTATACCTAAAAGCCTCAAGGCGCCTAGCAAGCCCCACCATACGACGGTGTATGCACAGAGTTCAGTTACTGTCTTGTCATTTTGGCGGAGATCCCCGAGTGAGTTTCGTATCTCCTCTACACCAACGTTGCTATTTCGACGTTGGTTTCCTAAGCGTGCTTGCAACTTCTTCATTCGTCGGAAGAATTTGGGTGACGGCGGGAGTATAAGGGTTCCGGTCGACAATCCAAACAAGTGAATGGCCAGATAACCTGGGAAATTCGTGATAGCAAGTAAGTAGGAAACAATAAAAGAAGGCATACAAGAACAACCTGTAAGAGACACGAATCCTTCCTTATTGGCACTGAACAGATTGGTTCGAGGTGCATGCAGGACGAATTGCTGCATGCCGAATATTGACAAGATTACCTGTTGAGCTATAAGTGGTACTATTTAGTATACTTTCGATGCAAAAAAGAGGCGACATTAACATATTACGACGATTACACCGACGAGGGACAACGGGAGATGTAGAATTATGGGATGCAATAGTACTTGTAAAATGGGCAAAAGCGCTAGAGTGATGAAGAAATTCCAATGTGTGCCGTACTCAGATTCGTGTTCCTAAGGACAAGGTCAGCATTTCGGTATAACAAGCGTGTTTGAGTTACTATACTGGATATTCAGTTCCTTTTACGAGAAGAACGCGAACAAGACCAAGAAATATGATTGGTAGTGTCTTGCGAATCACAGAGAAGACTTTTTGATTGAGCGGAGCAGTAAGGTATGTGGGATCTTTGAGCAAAGGTATTGCTGAGACTACTCCTTGAGAAAAAACGAAAGAACCAACACCCATATCCATCTTAATTAAGCCACGAGAATTTTGTTAGTTTCGTGTGCCCTTATACACATTGCAAACTTATGTACCAGTGACACGCCGAAGCTCTCGCACTTCGCGAGTGAGCGCGGGAAGACGGGAAAGTCCACAGCTAGGATGGCAAGTATGGTCATTAGCATCATATGGGCCCTATAGACGGTTAATGCGGGTAAGGGCGTAATTTGAGTTGGAGATATTTTGGGTGAGGGTGAATTTTGTTGTCTGGGGCCCCCGGGCGACATTGGGGACGGTAACGGCGTCCCGGATTCACGACGGGGAAGTAACAGAAGCACCCCGGTTGGAAGTAGTAGCAAAATGGATAATAACCCAGAATTATTTGCGAAGATCGTCATCGATAGTAGGAGGGGGATTACAAGGATTGTCCATGTTATTGGAAAGCTGATTGGTCTTGAGGTCGGAAGACGTGAAGCAAGGGCGGAATATAATGCGATTGAACACTAATAAATGTGAATTTTATCCCGAGAGCTATGGTGGTAGTGGCAGGACGTACCCAAGCCACGAAGGATATTATGTTGATATGAAAGATAGTCGAACCTTTCATATCCGAAACAAACGCCTCTTTCGCTTGCTTGTAGCCGTTTTCCATCCCTGCAAGGCGTCAAGGGCCAACTAGTGGGTCCGTGGTTATTGTAAAGCTCGTTCGGCGAGATTTTGATACTTGGTGTGGGTCAAGACAAACAACATTCGGGTGTGTGACCTCATGGGGATGATGACAAACATGTCCACACACAAGATTGTCACAAGCCTGCTATTACTTTAAGTATGTCATTCCCAGTGGAAACCGCCAGCGGTTTCCACCTCCCATCATCGTCGCGTACCCGCCATAGTTGAGGTTATCTGGTACGCACAGTATCTAATGAATGAATGAATTTCCTCTCTAATAATTCCCTTCGCGTCCACCAGGGTCATGGAAATCACGAGTGAACCCCGCAGCAACGGACGTGATTGGCATCCAGGGTCTGACAGCATGGAGTCCGAGGAAACATCGAACCTTCACCATGACTTCCTTCCCCCCGAAATATGGCTGAGGATCTTTCCTGAGCTCGCGGCTACAGACCTTCGAGCATCAACCTTGGCCTGCTCATCATTCCGATTTCTTGCTCAACCCCTTCTATTTAGAGTATTCGACGTCTCGCCCTTCTTTCTTGCCTACAACACAGACCGACGCATTCTTCGACCCCGCAAATACCTGGACAGGACTCTTGAACGTCTCGAATTCTATCGCTCCAAGCACATCGCACCTGCTGTTAGACACTGCTGGATCTCGCCTTATTCGAGGACTGGGTTCCCACCGCGCAATCACAGAGATTATTTGGAGCCCCATTTGATCATCAATGCAGTCGTGGGTGCCCTCCCATCCTTTGTGAATCTTGCCAAACTTTCCTGGCACTGCACCGACTTAACGGCAGAGTGGTGGGATGTCATTCGAAAGCTCTCTATCAAAACATTGTGGCTCAACTCATGCACGGTTGAGGGCTACGACTTGCCCTCTTTCCCAGTAGAGAAGCTTGACTTAGATCAATGGGCATGGGAAGGCGAGGTCACTGATCGTGTTTCGATTCACGAAGAACACTCGCACGGAGTTTCAGGGGATGTTCTCCCACTCATTCTACATTCAGATCACATCAAACATATATCTGTCCCGAGAGAAGATACCAGTCATCGCCTTCTATCAATCATTGCCAGAATGGACACCCTCAGAAGCCTCAGCATCATCAGAATACCTTTAGCCGCGATGTCATCCCCGAATTTCATAGGAGCCCTTGTCCAATGTCCTACTCTCGAAGAGCTTCGAATATTCAACCCAACAGATGAACAGCCTCGTGACATCATGACACACGCTCTTCCCCCTTCTACTGTACCAGCACTCTCTGTGTACGAAGGCCCGTACACACATTTACTCGATTTTGCGGCTGGCCGATCCCTCAAGAGAATCTATCTCTGGGGAATGGATGAATCTACGTCTCTCTGCGATCCAGATATATTACTTGAAACCTTGGATCATCTTTCTGCGCTCAACCATACTCTTGAAGCTCTGCAAATGTCTGTATCTCGTATCACCCCTGAATTAGTAGCGATTCTTCTATCATTTCCACTCCTAAAGTCTGTCTCCATGGAATCGGCGGATAATCCCCCACGAACGTCGCCCCCTCCAGCCTATACTCTTCAATCAGGTTCTCGGTCCGCAATCTCAGTGCGTCTATCTAAAGTTTATTTTCAGGGTTACTTACAAACTTCTCCACAGGCTCTTTATAATATACTACGAAATACATCACTGCCCCATGGGCTGGAAAAATTACGTATCGCAACAAAGCTTCACAACAGCAACGTAGATACCCCCACACAAAAGCTCGAAGCTCAAAAACTCATTGAAGAACTAGCACGAGCCACACACCATCTACGCGCCGTTGATATCGCGTACGGGACATACTGGACCGGCACATATTCGGCTAAGTGGACCAGAGTGGAGAATGCGGATGATAGTGATCCTCTGGGAAAGATGACATTCAACGAGCACAGACGCACCATCGTCTTCCCCGTTTCTCATTCTGAGTTTGGGTGGAATCAGGAGAAGCACCCTCACCGTTCCGGATTGTTTTCTATATTTATATGGCTTCGCCAACAGCTTCATGGGTATCTGTAAACATAGTCTGTATGGCAGCGATTTTTGTATCTACAGATGTGGCAGTCTCTTGTAGTAAGTAGATAGTATCATTATAAGTAGTTAGTACCACCGGATTTCGAATGGGTATCTTGATTGATAGGACTTTAAATTAAACCCTGGGACAAGTGTATTGAGAAACTGTTTTCATTGTAACTTATGTACGTAAACAGCATGGAGAGTGGAGTCTGGAGTCTTGTGGGTCACGTGGGAACATGTGGCTTTCGTCGTGACGTCGATGCCCGCCAACTGGTGTGTTCGGGGGGAATCGCTTGCATAATGGTACCGGTAACGCCTCGACTCTAAGCAGTTGACCGTTTTCTTTGTACATAGAACTCGACCACATCGTGAAATCGAAGGAAATTGATGATTTGCTGGTCTCAAGCTGGTCTTCGCTCAACCTGTCGGATATCAAGCGCCCTGAACCCCCGATGGGGTGTCTCTGCAAAGACTGTGCCTGGCCTCAGGTTTTACGCCAACCGAAGTAATGAAATTTCCACCGAAAACATGAACGTGGGCCATTCGGGCTTCCTAGCGGAGGCATCTCCTACGGCTAAATGGAAAGAAGACGGTGCGATTGGGTTCGGCAACGGGTCGGGATTCGCGGATGATTTCGACAATGTGTCGGAAGGAAAAGGTGTGTTAAAATTTTGGTGGGCGTGTGCAACTCAAAAACCGCTTTCACAGGAAAATTGTCACCAACATCTTCGCATTTATTCAAGTTAATCATACCTCTGGCTTCACTCTCTGTTCCGGTGGATAAACGAAATAAACCGCACCCTAAAGGTTCTAAATCCGGGTCCGCGCCACCCACTGTCTTTGTCCTCCATCCTTCACAGCCTCTCTCCCATGTCAGCCGGCTGATTATCGCGTCTCTTGCACCAGATACACCAAGGATTTCATTTCGTAGCACATCAAATAGAGGCCGAGATTTTCAGTGGTCAGATTCAACAGACGTCGGGGATTTTATAAGAGACGCTGCCCGCGCTGCCAAGTTCTCCATATGCATATCTTATGAGACCCCCCAACGACACCGTCACTCCATAGCGGGGAATCACTCACATACACAGAGGGCCGTGGAAGAGGAAAGGCAGGAAACTATAATCGATGTCGAAGTCCCGACATTCGCGGACCGCACACGGTTTCTGAGGCGGCGGCTAGCGATAATCCAGAAGAGGCTCCATGGCATGGAAGGCCTGAAACGAGAATGTGACCTTGAAGCACACCGAGGTGCAAAACGAATGGCGGTGGGTGGGTTTGGTATCCTGGTTGTTTATTGGGGTGCCGTGGCGCGTCTAACGTTCTGGGATTATGGATGGTACGGCGTCAAGCTCGTAAGCATTTTGTCGTTACTCAAATTACTCGAATTTCAGGGATGTTATGGAGCCTATCACATATCTTTCTGGCTTGTCCACCGTAGTATGTGGATATCTATGGTGAGCGGGGAGCATCGACTTTGGCATCAGTACACTTCTAATATCAAACCGTGGCTAAAGGTTCTTATACCAGGGGCGGGAAGTTTCTTACTCGTCTGTCTTGGACAGGTCTATATCTGCTAGGCGCGAGGCTCTGTACAAAGCAAGAGGTCTGGACATTGATCATTGGTTTGATTTGACTAGCGATGCTCGTAGCTTGCGCAGAGAGATTGCACGAATCGCCGAGGATTACGATGAGCAGCAGGGTTCAAATGAAAAAGAAGAGGGCAAGAAAGAGACAAAGGAAAACAACCGAGCTGGGGATACTGAAAGTTAATGATGTAAAAACATTGGGGAACTCGGAATGCTCACATAAAATACGCACACTAGGAATAATAAATCAAGCGCGCAGTATTATTGATCATACCAGACCGATGCAAGAGATTTCTCGCGATTTATTGTCTCAGAGGATTTCTGTTGATTGGTAACTTTGCTGCCCCGGACCCGGCCTACTTGTGTATACGTTTAAACTACAGTGTGCCATATGTTGACTCATAAGAAGCTACTGAGTGCAACATAAGCGACAATTCATGTTGGAGATTACTACCGAGGGATCAGACTACTGGGGGAAAACATGCTTCCTAACAAGAGACCATGAAAGTTTGTAACAAGGCGGTTTCCTACGTGAAAGGACTCAGTAAAATAAAAAGATACTGTTGCAGTAGCATCTAGTTTATCAAAACCTGCCAAACTCTTGTCTAGGAGTCACTGGTCAGTGTTGTGCCAATCGTAGAATAGTTGTGAATGTCACCATGGTCAGGGACTACATCTGGCTATGACACTGGTACGGTCACTAGCGTAGTTTATATAGAATTGAGATATCGTTAAATCACTGCTATTAATACAATGTAAGGTGCTGTCAAGTGTTTTATTGTTGTTCAAATCATTGATATTTCCACCCGGACCAAACAGTTCAAAGAATTCC
>CEMJ01393925.1:9064-43189 GCA_900068955.1 Clitocybe nebularis | reverse complement strand
GCCAATTTTCTGGACGTTCTTCGCCTGCCTCGAGGCGTTCAGGAACAGAACGTTGATGGTGGCGTTGGTTCACGCATATGTGGAGTTACGGGACCAGACGGAACCAGACCAGCAGAACCGTATAGTGGCGTTTGATACAGAATGTCCTCAGCTATTAATGATTACCCCCCCCCCCCACAGTGGCAGTGTCGTTATCGGTGGTAGCAGTGCTATGTCCCTAGCCGTGCTGCTAGCGATGGAAGTTTGTTCTCGTGAGACCTGGAAGGGGAAGAACATCGCATACATTTCCAAGGGCTCTCTTCGAGTTGGTTCTCGTTACGTTCAAGGTCCCGACATCTGACAAGTAGTGGAGATTACCCGGCAAGTCGCAGGTTCGTCATCACACGGCCACGGCCGAAAACCTACTACTCTTGGTGCTGTTAAGATTGAAGATATCAAAAATCAAGGCTAGCTAACATCTGTCGCAAGAATGGAATTGTCCCCGATATTATCATCATTGGAGTACCTTTTCGGGCGCGATGGACTGTCGGTAGTTCTGTGCACACCAAGACTACCAGCGTCGGCAACTCTTCGAAGCTCTTTGAAGTATCTGTTGACTGGGTCTTGTATTGCCACCGGGGATCGTATTTATCAACAAATTATCGTTCATTACCGTGACCTGAAAATCTGGAAATCTAAAAATAGGGAGGCCGTATCGAGGTCTCGAATATGTAATGACTCAAGACGAGATCGACTTGGGCTCTGGCGGTACACATTACTCTATGTATTTAGATCGTCTTCCGTTGCTTCTGTCGTGAACACTAGACATACACCGTCATCTCCAGCACTGATCACAACCGAACCGTTCAATCCAAGTGACGCTCCCAATACAGGTTCTCGGTGACCCTTATGTTCTCGCAATAGTGTGCCCGTACGGGCGTCCCATGTACGGAGAGTTTTGTCTGCAGAGCCCGAAATAAGTATATAGCCCTTAGGTGAGGGATGTGCCAGCAACACGGTTACGGCGTCCTGGGAGTAATATTAGGACAGTGGACATGAGCGGCTTGTAAATGGAGCTTACACCATGTTCGAGGGTCGATCGCAACCGCATCGTGGTAAGATCCCATATACATGCCTTCCCATCTGTTGCTCCGGTGACCGCAACTCCCGGTCCAGAGCTGGAGCCAGCGATGTCAACGAATTGAACAGCTTCAATACTTTCCCCCTCCGTATGTCCTCCAAGTGGTCCAACGACTTCACCTTTGCTTAGGCTGACAACACGGACGCCTCCAGCCGCGCCGCCGACGACGGCAAGTGTCGAGGAAGGATTTACTCCTATCGATGTGATTCCGTCCAAGTTAAATCGGGCATCGTCAGGGGTTAATTTGAAGATGGGTGTAGGTGATCGTGGATCCCAGAATATCAGGATCCCGTCAGCACATGCTGAAATGATTCTTTTGCCTAATGAGACTTCCTCAGAGGTCATGCATCTTACTGTGAATATTTAACCTTACCGTCGGGTGTGAATTCTCCGCAATTTACAGCTCCAGTATGGCCTGCGAATACCTGCATCGTATTGCCAGAAGGTACTGTTGAGTAATGATATTTATTGACATGAGCAAATATTGAGCAGATAGAAATAATGACGAACGCTGCCAGAGCCACAATGTCGAATCGTTAGACCCTGCGAGCAACACGTTTCCTTTTGGATGCCACCTCAAGAACTAAGAGACACCGAGTCAGCAGTAGTTGAGCGAACATCTCAAGCGCCTACCATAACTTCATCAGGCCCCTGCAGCTCCGTCAAGAACTCCCATGTTCGGTAGTTTTCCCTTCCAACTCTCCTCCATATCCTAATTTTTCCGTCCATGCCACCGGTGGCGATCATCTCACCATCAGCGCTCCAAGCGGTACTCGTGACACTGTCGGTGTGTCCTGTCAATTTTACAATCACTTCTCCATCGGTGATATCCCAAACGTATCCTAGATCATCTTCCCCACCAGAAGCCGCGAGAGGTTCTGTGGGATGTCCCGACACAGCGAAAACCGAAGAACGATGGTCTGGAAAAACCTGCACAGAATTTCCGAACACCTTGGAGGATCCCGCTCCCAGTTCACCAAGCTCATCACCGTCTTCATCATCTTCATCCATGGGCTGGTCTCCGTCATCGCCAAATTCTTCTAGGATATCATCTGGTGCTATGAACTGTTCGCCCTCTTCAGCATCAGGCTCGTCGTGGTCATCGCTATAGGTATCATGCTTTTCGACATCCATTTTGAAAGAGTCTAAGGGAGGGTCGATTTAGTTAAAGGTGACTCTCCAGCTGGCTTTTATGTTCCCTGCTGAGTAACTCTAGATTTGGCAGATTTCTGGAAGAAATTAGTCAACGGACAGATTATTGATAAGATCGCGTCGTCAAAAAATTGACGGATTGAGCGGAATCTATATTGGTTTAATCCACGTGGCGGCGATCAACCTTGTACGAGTCAATTTTTTCTTGTCCTGGCCGTGTTCTGGTCAGACTTAAAGTTATAAAGAGCCATGTTTATGAAGGCAGAATAGGTCTCAGGATGTCAGAAACATGCTTATACATCTTGAGATATTTTATTAGAACGTGTCAAAGTAGATGATTTGTGGTAGGGGTCGGGATTGGGTTGGGACTACGCCGAGCCGATGACCAATCAGTAATAATTTCAAGTCTCCACGTCAGTTGCTGCAACAAACCTCTCACCACCATGATCTTTTCTCTCTCTTTTATTACCGCGGCCCTGGTAGTGGGCACTAGCGCTTCAAACGTGATAGACCTCACACCTGCAAGCTTTGACGACGTTGTTGGGAAAGGGCAACCTGGTCTTGTTGAATTGTAAGGTGGTATCAATACTTTAAGCAACGTGCCTCACCTTCATTTATTTCAGTTTCGCACCATGGTGGTACGCCTAAACTCATTCACGCTGAAGTTTTATTCCTTGAATATCTCAATCTAATTGTAGTGGTCATTGCAAGGTATTTTTGAATTCAACTGGTTGTTATATTAATACTAAGTATAACTTGACAAGTCCCTCGCCCCCGTCTATGAACAACTTGCCGACGCCTACGCTCATGCAAAGGACAAGGTTTTTATAGCCAAAGTTGATGCAGATGGAGAGGGAAAGCCTTTGGGCAAGAAATATGGTGTCACGGGTTTCCCAAGTATGTTCCGGGCTTTGGCAATTTTCAACTACTTATAGATTCCGTGTCATCCTACAGCCCTCAAATGGTTTGACGGGAAGGGTAACGCGGAGCCATACGAGTCTGGACGTGACCTTGAAAGTCTGACGGCCTTGTGAGTTACGCCATTCTAAAAGAAAATTAGACAGGCCTTCTACATAACCATCTCGTTTAAAGTGTCACAAAGAAGTCAAACGTCAAATCGAACATCAAACCGCCGCCACCACCCGAGACATTAATTTTGGATGCCCATAACTTCGAGGGTATTGCTCTAGTATGTGGTTTATTGGCTGTGTGTGATGGCCAATATTGACACCGTGCATAGGATAAATCGAAGAACGTTCTTGTATCTTTCACGGTATCCTTTCTTCTTCGTGGTTGTCTTATTTTATAATTCTAATCTTCCCTTATAAGGCACCCTGGTGCGGTCATTGCAAAACCCTGAAGCCACATTACGAGAAAGGTAAGGGTTCTCGGATGGCCGGGAGCTAGAAGACTTGATAACTTATTATCTATCTTCTTCTAGTCGCGAAGACTTTCAAACCTGAGTCTGATGTCTGTTCATTAATACCAACCGGTTCCCTTATACTTACTGGCATGCAACAGTGTATTGTAGCTAACCTTGACGGCGACGATAAGAGAAACGCCGAGATTAGCAAGAAGTACGATATCACCGGGTTCCCTACTATCAAGTTCTTCTCCAAGGACAACAAGGACAAACCTATTGATTATGAAGGTGCCCGCAGTGAAGCAGATATTATCGCGTTCCTGAATGAGAAGTGCGGAACTCACCGAGCTGTAGGCGGGGGGTTGACTGACCAGGTGAGGTCTAGTCCTCCCACCCTTTGGGTACCATGTTCTGATGGGCGCCTAACCGTTTTATTTCCGACTCCAGGCTGGTCGCCTAACTGACTTCGATACCCTTGCAAACAAATTTTTCGTTGCAGCCGCCGATGCAAGGGCTTCCATCTTTGAGGAAGCAACCATTCTTGCAACAAATGTTGGTGCAACCTCAAAGCACTACCTGCGTGTGATGGAAAAACTTGTGAATGGAACTGAGGAATATCTGGAGAAGGAGTCCAAACGGTAAGCCGCGATCATCGGACTGTGGGTCCACTATCGATCGAACCTGGCTCATTCCCATTTATTAGCTTGACCACAATCTTGAGGAAGCGGAGCTTGTCTCAATCGAAAATGGATGAGATAAAGATCAAGGCTAATATTCTCAGCGCGTTCACTGAGAAGAAGGCTGAGGAAGACCAGGAAAAGGTGGGGAGGGCAGCGTCTGAGTTGTGATTCCATACATCGTATACATACCTATCTCGCAAATGTCAGTGTAACCTAGACATGAGACACTTCTCATAATAATTCTCGGCGCTTGTTAGTCCGCGAGCATGAAAAACCCTGCCTCGAGTTGATCGCTGGAGACACAAGGTGGCCCCAATGGGCCTCGTGTCCGCGAAGCGATGTGCTCGTGACCTTGGCAAGCCCATCCTGGTGCATCGATTTACCCTTGCCACCGCCCACAGCGTCAAAGCAAACGAATCCGTGTTTTGGTTATATCGATGACTTCTCCCTGGCGCCTTTCCATCCGTAATAAAAGCTCATAGAATTAAACTTTGTCCTACTCTTCCAACCATTCACTATACTCATGTCGGCCCCATTCGTCCCGTTTATACCACCAGGTCCTGATGACGACAGCACCGTCAGATTCACTGGATCCGCAACCACTGGATCAGAAATCGACAGCAAAAGTTACCTTATGCCACTGAAGGCATATCAGTATCGTCCTGACAAAGGGGCATGGAGGCATGTCTCGGCTCGTAAAAATGATCTAAAAGCGCACCACCCAACGAGCATCAAACTCATAACCTGGAACGTTGACTTCCAGAACCCTTACACCGTGGAACGGCTTTCCGCTATTCTCCGACACTTGGAGACAGCCGTTTTCAAATGTCAGGACGGGGAGAGCCCTGAGCCATGCTGCGTTATGCTGCAAGAGCTTCATGCTGAAGCCCTTCCCAGCCTTCTAGAAGATGAATGGGTTAGGAACCATTTCATTGTCACGCCCATTTCCGCCCAAAAGTGGCCGATATATTATGGAAACGTCACACTTGTTTCGAAATCGCTCGTCGTCGTACGTGCCCAGATCCTGAGGTTTGGGTACTCAACAATGGGACGGACAGGACTCATGGTGGACGTTAGGCTCAGAACGCCTACGGCAGCGGTGGATTCGCGAGAAGTCACATTGCGCCTCATTAACACACATCTCGAGTCACTGCCCCCCGGAGAATACCTTAGGCATGAGCAGCTGTCCGTCCTAGAATCATTCTTGAGTAAAGATAAAGAGGTGAAGGGAGGCGTGATTGCAGGCGATATGAATGCCATTTGCCCCACAGATTTGAATTTGGCACTTGATGTGGGATTGAGGGACGCATGGAAGAAAGGCGACGAGGAAGACTCAGGCTTTACTTGGGGCTATCAAGGCAGCGGTGCAGACATTTACCCAGCGGGGCGATTGGACAAGGTGTTGTATGCGCCTCGGAAAGGCTACAGAGTCGACGAACCAAAAAGAATTGGAATCGGACTCAAGGCGAAGAAGGGGGTGCTTTTATCATATGCGAGCGACCATTATGGGCTAGAGGCCATTTTGCGAGTGCTGCGGTAGGAGTCTGTGGCGCTGCCGTTTTTTTTTTTGTCTTTTTTCTCAGCTTCGGGGTGGTCTAATTCGGTTGCGGTTTAATATTCCCGTGGTGGGGCCAACCCTACCTTGAAATGTACTTGTAGGATAACGCTGTACAATGATAATTTACCTTGTATGCTTGTTTTGTAGGTGGGACAAATGGATTCTTGGAAGTGATCCTTGGAAGCCTTGGATAATTGATGTTGGAACTACTCGCAGTGACGAAGTGTGGAACCAAGTCACACCCTTGTTTGGCAATAAACAAGCAGCCGCAGCGTATAAAATGTACACAAATGATGGTTACCGCTTTTTCCCGCAGCTCTCACATCGTTCTTTGACGCTTTCCCTCCAACGACCATGAAGTCTGTCTACGCCCCTTTTGCCGCTGTGGCCTTCTTCGCAAGTGGTGTCCTCGCTCAGTTCAGGATCGAGACTCCGTTAGTTTAACCCCTTTTCGGACAAATCAAACTAAGTATAGGCCTGATCATACCACATTCCAGTACCAACCCCGTTGTTTGCCAACCTGTGCTGCTGACTTGGACTGGTGGATCTCGTGGGTGTTACGAAAATGCCCCCTATTTGTAGCTTACCCTCTTTTTAGCTCCGTACACTTTGGTTCGTCCTCAGGGCTGGGTTATGGTGTAATGCTATTGACACGTGTTGTTTCGTCATATGTTTTTTCCAACAGAGGTATGTTCAAACCCAAAAACTGTTTTTTTTGCAAAACTTACCAATCCCTTATCGATTAGCGTCCTTCCAGGTAGCCAGCCCAATGCACCCGCCTTGGTTAATATCGGAACAGAAACTGGCACCTCCGCAACATGGATAGTAAACGTTGCTGCGGGTATGTTGTCTTACCGTTGTCTTTTGAACCCCCTTTGAAGTTATAATGCCCAACAACTAGGTACTTCTGTTGGCCTCAGTCTCCGTGATAGTACTGGTCAATTAGCTCAGAGTGCCCCCTTCACTATCAATAACGGTAGTATGTACTATCCAATTCTTCCTATATGTTCAGGCGGATAATAGATCATTTTCAATAGCGGACGATAGCTGCGTTGGACAGTCCCCCTCAAGTAGCCCCACTCCCACGGGTTCTTCCGGTTCCTCCAACACTGGTTCCTCCACAGGCACCGGTACAACTACTGGAGGAGGTGCTACCACCACTCCCTCCACCCCAGCTACGACCCCAGCTACGACCCCAACACCCACCGGGTACCTTATCCTTTCCTCCTCATTCCATGGAGTGTAAATTAATGTACTTTTGGCAGAACTTCCTCTAACACCGCCACATCGGGTACTGGGACATCGGGCGCTGGAACTAGTAGCGGCTCGGCTCCCTCCACAACTTCTTCCAGCGCGGCCTCTTCCCAAGCACTTAATTTCGGTGCCGCTGGAATGATTGGGGCCGCCTTGATTGCTCTTTTGGCTTGAACATGATTATACGAACTTTTGTCGAAAAGAACGTTTCTCTTCCTACAAGCTCAACTCCGCAGAGTTATCCTCGTTCTTTGTATGCTGTTGAATAAGTACCCTGTTCCCGTTTTGTTTCTGTAATTAAAAGGACTACTTGGATTATATCTCGGAAAGTGAGATATTAGGTTGGCTTCGAAAGATTTCATTGTGCTGGAGAGGCCATTTTATATTTAGGCAGGTGACTTCTATGTATAGCAATGAGGTTTTACTTTCATACAGGAAGGGATGGATACGAGTCTAGAGCCAATGTTTAAACGTTTACCTTTCACTGGTAGTTTTTTAATGGAAGACTAACCAGCGGCCCGGACGGAAGCCGTCTGGGTGTCGTTCACTTGTCTGGACACCGACCGGGTAAGATGGTTTAAACCCGTAAGCGCAGTGCAAGTTTGTACTCTACGATTCAACATTCCATATGGATATCATTCGAAGCGTCCCGACCATACTCTGAAGGCACTGGGCCTCTAACAGGTAACTACCCCTGGATTCTGAGATAAACATTATCTTAATTTCTCCCATTGAACCACTTCCAAGAAATCCACAAGACATCCCACTGATGTAGACTTCTACGCCTGTCTACCATGTAGCTGCCTTTTCGAACTTTTCCGAGACCTTTCAGGCTACTCGGTGACTTGGTATAGTTGTGGGTGGGATCTCCGCTTTTGCTAAGGTTTCGTGGGCTATTCAATCCTCCTCATAAATATGATTCGTCAATATTGTTCCGAGATATGTGGGACAATACTAGCGCTGAGCCCACACACCCCACACGAGGCCGTCCAAAACAAGCTACGTACGCGTTCCCGAGCATCCGCATCTATCACTGTTGTCTCTAAGGAGTTGCTTGAAGTTTATACCTCGCCAGCGCCACCACCAACTCTTCCCCTGACACCGAGATAACAGACATATGCTCTTTATGATTTAAATCGGCATGCCCCGTGGATACACCACACTGTGCGCATGGTATATATTTTGTGGAGAAAATCTCCCCGCTTTTCCCGCGACCTTGTGCGAGGAATCTCCGAGCCCTGAATTCCGATCCCCTTTACCTCAAATTTAGCTGGACGGGGTTGACGCCAACCCCAAAAATCACCACATTAGGCTCCCATAGACCGGTCTTTTCCCGCCAGACATCAAAAAAGCATTGGGTCAATAAGACCTGAAAAGCTCTTGTCGTAAATATATCACTATTTGATGGTTTTTTGGTATCATCGCTGGCCAAAAGCTTAAACTTATCCGAATTTGCCATCCCGTATGCGTGCCTTTCTGGAAGTCCCTCCCGATTCGATCATCTGAATTCGGCATCAATACCCCACTTATCGTATAATATCTGTAACATGGCTGGTCAAGGTACTTCTATTCCGTCATCTCTATTTCTTTTCCGCAACTTACCCGAGTTCTAAACAACGGCACACCACCAACATCCCTCGTCGCTCTGACCATTTAATTGGCTTCATGGCACCTCCCGAGTGGACAATCGTCGATTTCATACACACTGGATCGTGGTGGAGGAATCGCGGTCAGTGCATTCCGCCAACATTATCAACCATAAACTTCTCACAACTTACTATCAGGTATATTGATATTAAATATACTGCTGCTTCTCCCATTGTTATCCTCGACCGTGAATGGTCTCAATTCATCTCTGGTCAATGGTTGGTGTCGATTCTTGTCTCCCCGCGTGCGCCGTATTGACCTAGATTGGCTCACAGGCTTACAGATAATACCTGCTTGGCAAGAGTATTACCACCACCCGTCAGGGAAAACCCTTGGTGAGCAGGTTTCATATTCTAGGGAGAATCCAGATTAACCCATGGGGAAAGGTCTGATCAATGCCGCCCAGAGTATTGGGTGTTTAATAGTAAGCTGGACGTGGTCTCCTTGATGTATGGCGACCAATATTTAGTCTTAGGCCCTGCCGTTTTCACCCTATCTTTCGGATGGTCTGGGCCGACGGCCAACCCTATTCATTGGTTCTCTCATCATGCTCGCCGGCGTCGCTGCACAAACCGCCGCAACAACGGTACATGTGTTTGTAGCGGCGAGAGTAATAAGTGTGCACCATCTAGAAGTAGCCTCCCTACTTGCTGACGTGTTTCTGTAGTGGGTTTTGGTCTCGAGTTCTGCACCAATTCTGCTCCACTTTTGCTCATAGAACTTTCCTATCCAACTCAAGTAGGTGTCCTGGTAGTTGTCCCATCATATCAACTAAAAATACGCACCAAAGAGAGGCAAAATTACATCCATGTACAATTCGAGTTGGTATCTCGGAAGTATCATTACAGCTTGGGTAAGAGAGTCACACTCCTCTGTGTTTTGTTTCCAATTGCGTGCCCAAAGGTGTGTTATGGTGCTTATGACCACGCCGAGGATAGTCTGTGGTCATTTCGGGCTCCCACTTTGGTACAAGCACTCATACCATTAGCACAAGTCTTCCTTATCTGGTATGTCTAAATGTGTCCGACGGCGATGGGCCCTCATATCACCTTCATAGGTTTATCCCAGAAAGTCCACGATTTCTGGTCTCTAAAGGCTTTGTCTGTGGTCCAACTCCTCTATAAAGCGCACCGCTGAGATGATTTTATGATACAGGAAGGGAGGGCCGCTAATATTCTGGCTAAATATCATGCGAACGGAGGCGATGAACGTGACCCTCTTGTTGTTTTTGAAATTGCACAAATTCGGCACGCTATCCGTATGGAAGAAGAGATCAACAAAAGCACGTCTTTCAAATCCCTCTTTGCTACTCCGGGAAATCGAAAAAGAATGCGACTAATTATTGCTATTGGTTTATTCTCTCAATGGAGGTGGGTTACTTCTTTTTATCGCCTCGCCCAGAAACTGTATTTTAAATTTTCATAGTGGTAACGGATTGGTTTCTTACTACATCAACCTTGTCTTGGAAGGTGTTGGTGTCACGAGAACCGAAACCAAGGTATGTGCGTAATCCACGCCTCCGACTACAGCCGCCTAAGCTGGTTTTCCGAATCCTTATAGGCTATCATCAATGGGGCGTTGCAAGTTTTTAACTTCGTGATCGCCATTGGGGCCGCGATGCTTGTGGACTGGGTAGGGCGTCGAAAATTATTCATCGCGTCCAATGCAGGTAAGTCCTAATGATGCTGCCTGGCGCCCCGCTAAGGTTTTTTCCTTTGCAAGGAATGCTTGTTGGTATGGTTTTCATCTCTTTAACATGAACGTCCTCCTGAGACTACAACTTCATAGCGTTTGGCTCGTGGACGGTGACGATTGCGCTATACAATAATTTGGGTAATACGGCCGCTGCTAAAGGTATCGTTTTTGTCTTTTGCCTAAAAAAAACGACTGACAGTTGACTCCTATGATAGCCACAATACCGCTCATCTTTATCTTCTATTTCTTTTACGACATCGCATATACCCCTATGCTTGTGGCATATACCCTCGAGATTCTTCCATACAGAATCAGAGCAAAGGGATTTGCCATAATGGTGACGAACCATATACATACTTTCGTGGATATGTATTGATACGATTTCTAGAACCTGACTGTTATGCTCACCGTGGCATTCAATCAGTTCATCAACCCGGTGGCTATTGACGCTATCGGCTGGTGGTATTACATCGTATACTGTGCTTGGCTCATTGTTGAACTCGTTTTCGTCGTGACGTTCATCGTTGAAACAAAAGGTTTGCGCCACGAATACTCCCCTAACTCGTCCTCGCTAAAGCCTTAACTCAGGACGGACGCTCGAAGAGACTGCAGCGTTGTTTGACGACGACGAGCAACCTCAAGATCTTATCATCATGGGTGGAGAGGCAGCAACAATGTCAATGACGAACAGGAACATTGTTGACCTCGACCGCAAATATTCACAAAAGGAAAATGTAGAGTTCCATGAACTCCTTTCAAGGCCAACATCAGAGCTAATGCCTCGGGCGCTGTGACTTTGATCCAAGAGCATATGTATTTCTATCAACTCGTCACTTGTTTCGAACTTTGTATACCTAGAGGCCGGATTCAATGGACATTCCATCCGCGTTCCTTCCCGTAGAGATGCTAATCTTCAGCACCTAACGGTGTCCAGACTTGTACGTGGTTGGCGAAACAAGAAAAAGTGCCCCATCCTTCCTCATTGATCTCCACCCGTCCGTGTTGTTGCAAAAAACTCTTGAAAGTGGCTCCCGCGTGTTTCTGATGGAATGAATACATTATGGATGTTAGGAATGGAATGTAACTTACAAGTCCGACATTCATTCGAAGACTATGAACAAAATCCCCAGCACTATATTTCGAATGTAAAACACCACATATTCGATATATGAACGGCGCACTAACTCGTCTTTATTGCTGATAACAACCGCGCATCCAGGATGGGTTGAATCGCCCATTCGGACAAACCCGATACAATTCTTGTCGGTAAAATAGTCTTGAGTTTGTCCGTACGCGAACATTTTCCGAGCCTCCATTAATAGGATAAGATTCTTAGAGATATTTTCGTTGTAAAACTCATTCGGGTATAAATCCCCATAGAATACGCATCTGGTGATTTTTCAGAGTCAATCGTCACCGCAGCGGATGGACCTACGGATGGCCCTGTTCTCGTAAGAGAATCATCGCATATGCCTGGATCTTGAAGTTGTCCTCGACCTAATGAGGAAAGAAGATATATATTTATCATTCGAGGAGGCGGAGGGTTGACTGACCCAACTCTCTAGGCTTTGTCCTTCGACCTGTATACTTGTTGGTCTAGGAGCAGATAGTACGGGTCACACACTTACCGTACTAAGGTCGTTGAGAATATACAACTCGAGGGAAGGAGGTGACACTTACTCATGATTATCTACAAAGGTTACAGCGTCATTGGGCTTGACACCAACCACCGTATCCTTCAAGATATTTCTAAGATCGTACCGGGATCGCTGCTTACTAGCCTGGCTGAAATTCATATGCAATGGAACATCAAAGAAGGCCGTCTGCAAGAATAAGAACAGGATCAGATCTGCAGTAATTTCACTCACTTCACCCTTGAGAGCTCGTATGTGCGGGAGTATCAGCTTGAGACTGTATTTTCTGAGAAAAGGAGCTCGACAATCTGGGCTTTACATACTTTCCAGACCAGTATTCTGCTAAAAAAAAAAGGGATCTAAACAGAGAAATGTGATAAGAGAGATTGGAGGGACATACAGACTGAGAACATTTTCGGGTTGCCAGAGCGTTCACGCGTAGATCGAATCTGATTATGGGGATATAAGTTGATGTTTGTCAAAGTTGTGAAGACAACGGCACTCACAAAATGAAGAAGGAATCTCCGATCGATGTGCTTAATGGCGTCAAGCCGGAAACCTGTTGAGCCAGTAGTCTATAAAAAAAACCACTTAAACATAAGGTCGACACGAGGAAAGTTCTTGTACTTCAAGAATCCAGGTGCCCCAGTTTAAGAGATCTTCTTGAACACCTGAGTGTCTGTGATCTATCTATGCAACATAACTGAGTTAGTTACAGTCTTGGTGGGGTTGTTTACTCGTACTCACGTCTATTCCGAGTAAAAAGTCGTAGTTTCCAAGCTCGGTATCGACATGGCGTGACCACCCCTTATGGCCCTTTCCTGTTAGTTTAAAGATCCCTTTTGTACGTGTCTTATGATCCCAATCAAGGCCTTGGAAGATGTAGGCTGTAAGATCCGGGCGTTGATAGGGTAGTGGGTTTGCCTACCGGTGAAATGCTCTTGTGTCCATCGAAATTTGCTGTACTAAACATGTAATAAGGGCAAGCACTTACTCTTATGAAGATAGTAGATACCTTTTCGCCCCTACCCGTGTAATCAAAAATAGTCCAGCCCTGTTGCCGTTCAGATATCAGAACAAGGATCAGAGAATAAACCCCACCTCGATTTCTCGTTCAACACCTGCATCCTTTAGCCGGTCCTGTGGGTCTACGGGAACAGCTAAACAGGTCTCTGTTCGGTCGGCACCGAGCTTGTGCTTTTAACGCTGAATTAGACAGCTGACAAACGAATCTGTAAGGACGGTGACAAACGTTGAGCACAGCGTCTATAAGAATATCAATTCCATGTTGTTTCGCGACATCACATGCTCGAAGGAGCTCCTCTCTAGTGCCCCATCTTGTTTCTACTGTCCCTTTCTGGTCAAACTCACCAAGATCCCACTAAGAATATATAGTGAATGGAATGACAAAAATGAATGGATAGGTTGTACCAGGTCATAGGCGTCATAACCACGTCCACCCTGAAGACAGCAATTCATCAGTAAGCGCGGGACCATAAATTTCTTTTCAGGCCTGACCTTTTCAGCAGCTTTATTTGGAGGTGGTAGCCAGACCTGTGTCACGCCCAATTCGGCTAATCTTGGAATCTCTGCCTCCAAATGCCTCCACCAACTTAGACTATCATGTTGAGAATCCCAAGTGAAAAATTGTAACTGTAATGGAATTCGCTAAATTAATGGGCGCTAAGCGGCTAATATACATTACCATCAATGGATTGTCAGGATTGTTTTCCGGGCCAAGCCGCATGCGAGGTAACGAAGGGGGAGGTGGGCCTTGGAAGACATTACAAAACCAGAGCTTTACCCTCGATAGCATGTTCCACAGTAAGAGCACCTGCTGGGCTAGGAGTTATGAATGATATTCGCGAAACCGGCATGCCTTATGACCATCTTATATAGTAGACCGTGCAACTACGCGACCGCGTACCGGGCTTGCCAAATTCAAACTCCGCGGGAAATGCCGGAATTTTATAAGAGAGAAGTTACGTGTAACTTTTTTTTACCGTTCGCCCACCACAACACCGCCTCGTCTTATGTTGGCGTTTTGCTTGACAATGAGACATGGACATGGTGCATTCTTTACACGCGGTGGCCGAGAGCCAACAGCCTCCTTAATCGCTCCGATCACGATATATCCACGTCGAAAGGAGTTTCATGATGACGGCGACACATGTCCGAACTATGTACTTTGTATTATATATCCTTGTGATCATATTCATAATGATATCGACTTGAGCTCTTTCCGATCAGCGCCCAACGTTCAACGGTGATCATGTTTTCAGTGGTGAGGTTGAATTACCCATAACCCCTCAAAACCTACAGAGGTAGTTTTATTATGGCAACTCGTGGACTATCGTCGTATGAAGCTATTCTTCAACATATTCCCTACTATACCTATCACACTTCCCGTTGTCGACCGACTTGGAACGGCCTCCGATTCCTTAACGGGAGACAGCATCGTAGGGATGTTCAACCCGCCGTCACCCTACGTAGAAATGGTGTTAGATGATAAACAATGAACGATGTGATCGTCGAACCTGAGATAAGAAATTGAATGTTGTGTCGGTGTTACTATTAGTTGCAGGGAAGAGATTGATTTTCCGCTTTTTTCTCTTTGGTGGTGCCGCCTCCGTCTCCGGCTCGGACGACTCTTCCTCCTCCACAGCCTTAGACTGAACGGTTTCAGGCGACTTTGCTTGTCTAGACTTTGTCGCCCTCGTTGATGATGGTTTTCCATTCGCTCTCCCACCCTTCGTGGTCCGAGGTGCTAGCTCATCCGAGGGGGTCTCTACGTCAGTGTCTTTTGATAGTGCCTTTCTTTTATTCCGCGTTTTGACCGGCTGTTCCTCTGGCTGGACGAGCACAACCTCGGCGGAGTTGTCTTCCTCAACAACCTTTGCTTTGGCTTTTTTCTTGTCATCTAACCGTCCAGCGTCGTTTTTGTTTAGTCTTTTGTGGCTCGTCCTGGGCTGTGGAATCACTTCCTCAATGTCACTGTCCGCTCTTGTTCTTTTCCCCTTCGCCTTGTCGTTCGTAGTTCTTTGTTCTTCAGTGCTCTCGCTCGTTGTACCTGATGGCCCCGCCTGATTATAAGTATCGGGGGGCTTCCGCTTCCTGGATGCGGGTTTGGACTTAGTCTGAGTCGTGCTAGGCTTGGTCTTCGCTAGTGGTGGCGGTGAATCCTGGACACTTTCGACCTCGTCCAGAGCTTCATCTTGTTGATTCTCATGAACAGATAGCTGTTCCTGCCAAGGGGGTAAACTTATTAGCATGCCGGTTTGTGACAGAACTATCCCGGCACCTTCTCGAGAGATGGAGGTCGCACTCGAGCGCGTTCAATATCGAGTTCAGCCTTGAGCGTCTCGAGCTGTTTCTTCACTTTTGTGAGTTGTTTCGTCGCATCCTCACTCGATTGTTGAAAATTCTTTGCCTCCGCCTAACGAAATATGGGTGTGAATGTGTGGTTTAGTGGTTGGAGTAGGACATACCTGCCACTCCTGAATGCCTAGCTTGAGCTTCTCCACTCTGCGTTTTTCTTTCTCTAGCACCCTTGTATCTTCTTCCACCGTACTTTCTAGGCGTTGTTCGAGCTCCTTTATTTGAACCTCAAGCTCAATGCGTCGCTTTCGCAGTGATTCCACTTCAGCGTCGCCCTTCGTCTCTAGTTTTTGCCATTTTTCAAGTTGACGCTGGATATCAGTGTTGGTACGTTTGAGTTCATCGTTGGTACGTTCAAGGTCAGTTATCTTGGTCTGTGCGCCCTCGAGTTTGAGCGTAGTCCGTTCGAGTTTGGAAGCCGAGGATTCAGTAGTCGCCTGGAAGCGAGCATATTCTTCCTGTTGTCTTGTTAGCTTTTCCTGTTGGCGAGGGTGAGTTTGAGTTGAATTATATGTAGTTTTGGAAAGCAACCAAACACCTCTAGATCCCGTTTCTCTTGCTCAACTTTAGCAAGTTCGTCATTCTGTCGTTGAAGCTGGGCAGCCTTTTCACTAAGTAACCCCTTGAATGTCTTTATGTTCTCCTCGTGTTCAAGAATCAGTAGTTGACTGTTGTCCTCTATCTCTGCTATGCGACCCTCTAGTTCCGCCTCTTTGACTTGGAACATCGTGATCCTAAAATCCCTCTGTAACCGCTTCACCTGCTCCTGTCTGCATACATCTACTTCTTTGAGAACACGCATCCTTTGCCTCTCCAATTCCGTCGCGTTTCGCAACTGTACAATCTTGTGGCATGACTGTAGGACATCACACCCTTCCCGCCACCCAAGCTGCTCCATTTGCCACTGCTTCTGTATGTCGGCCACGGCTGTCTTGGACCTTGCCGCTTCTGAGGCGAGCCCATCAGATAATTTCTTCACCGTATGTTCGAGTGTGCGGTTTCTTTGCACCAAGTCGTCGATTTGCGACCGGTCAGAAGCCTCTAAAGATGGGGTGACCGTTCTCAGAGGGGTTCCCCCTTTACGAGGAACCATGACTTGGGATGTAATTGAACACGAAAAGGCGTCAGATATATTGCTTGTAGATGTACAGAGGATTTCCGGAAATACCAGAATGTTTGAATAACAGGACAAGATCAAGAACAAGAATGAGACTGTTGGTTCTTAGNTGGTTCTTAGTATGAAGGAAATGTTAAGTCACGTGCCGGCGAACTGTGTATATCTATTACACTCACGACAATGGCCCCAGGCAGACCAGTCAAGATAATTAAGGTCAAGGTCCCCCGGCACAACGCTCAGCGCATTGGTGCGAAACTTGGTGGCGAAATAAAGAATATAGCGCGCACGCATGGCATCCGTGCCGACACCTATCAACCAAACCAAGATGTGACACAGGCCGTGGTTCGTATGATCACTAACTCGTGACAATATGCGAGATTTACATTGATACAGGAGAGTGCTTCAGAATGGAATTCCCTCCTTATTACTGCTCGCGCGGAAAGAGGGCCTCAATGGGATGTTGGGACGCAGCAGTACATCTTTCTTTACCTTCAGTCTACGCGCGGCTGAATGAATGCAGGTTTCTAGTGGATCAATACTCTGATCTATATTATGACCCGACAGAACTCTTGGATGCGGTCAAGAAACAATCGGAAGCAGACAACGCCGAAGAAAAGCAACAGCAGCAACAGCAACAGAATCATCAACACCACTCTCACCAACAGCACCAATCTCACTCGCGACACCATACACCACGCAGCGACAGAGACTATGGACACATGTCAAACATGCATAATCAGATGGGACACGGAGGAATCGACCCCTCGGCCCAACATCATAGACACCATCCGCCTCCAGTGAACTACCCTTATCCATCGACGCCCACGAACATGAATATGGGTATGAGAGGCCCGGCACCTATGTCTGGGCCCTATCCAGGAGTCCCTGGAGGCCCTCCATTCAACTCCGTCCCTCCGAATCAATTCTACGGCAATGAAAATCCTTCCCCGATGAGGATGCCACCCATGGGCAGTATGGGTGGGATGGATCATGGCCATGGGCTTGGGGGGCATCAAATGGGTGGTATGCCAATGGGTGGCGGTGGTGGGATGCCAAACATGCCGATGAATCTTTCACCAGACATCAGGAGAAGGGTTACGAGGGGAATGGCGGATGATGTATATCCAATGCACTGAGTTGCCTGACACTTCCAGGTCTTATGTCTATCAGCTGTGTTTTTGCTGTGTGTATTATAAACTCACTTGAGATTACCTCTCACAGTCAATCCTGTATTCCAATGGAGATCCCGAGTTCCAGTACACGATGGTCACTGTCCACGAATAAGGGACAGTCACCTAAGATTCGGTATATGAGTAACATCTTCGGTTAATTCTAGTATGGTTTATATTGGGATGTTCTGAGGTAGACAGAGCGTTATGAGTAGCGGCTTGCGCACGCCCTTTATTCGTTTTATTTTTATTTCAGGAATGTGGTCTACGAGCACTCGAGAAGCCGAAAGCACCCAGTACGTGAAGATGACGTGACTTGAATCGCTAAATATAACCTACTCACCAGCTGGTATCGCTGTGATCAATGCCATGAATATACCTTGAAGTGGCCCTTAGAATCACCCGCGTGGTAAGTTACAACAGTGAATATTATTCGCACTTCTCTTGTTAGACCCTATCTATTAACCTCGCTACCTGTTCCCTTGTTCCGTTTTCCCAGTCGTCCCAACAGATGGCGAGCAATATACTATCTCTACCCAACCCCTCGCCTCTTCCTTCTCCACATTCTTTCCCGATTTTATCAAGTGTTGTCACCCAAGTCCACCGCAGATACCCCTCCCGCTTCATTCCCATTCTTTCCGCAGCTTTCACACTTGCAAGATTATCTTGGTGCGCAGTCCAGCACACACGCCGGAAGCCGAGACCGCCAGCCGATGGGGCGTCCAAGCTGCATCGTAGTAGGAGACCAACTGCATTTGTAGCGACAAATGTACGCTGAAACGCGGGTAGAATGATGACGGGCGCAATCTCGGTTGCACGATTTGCTTTAGAGGTATTAAGGAATCCAATAATGCCCGCGAGGCGGTATTTCAGATCCTCGTTCAATCTGGTCTTGTCGATAATGGCGAACAATATACCGTTAGGATCCGATCGTACGCCCTCAACAAATTTTAGAAACTCTGGATAGCTAGGGAAGGAGACGGGGAGGTAACGGCCGAGTTCCGGCGCTGACTGGAACGCGTTGAAAAAGAGTTCCCCATGGAAGGCAGGGATGAAAGGGGTCAACAACACTCGTGCTGATTCAAGAGTCGGTGAGATGGGAAGGCAGAAGTTAATGTCATATGGCTCAACGGAATCTTGGGAGTATGAATTTATAAGATTTGAAGGAGGCTTGTAGGCATTAATGAACGCCATTGACTAGGATGTTGGGCCTGATCCTAAAACTGAGGTCCGGATTTTGGTCACGGTCCTCCTTATTTATCAAGGAGATTGCTTAGGCACGCGATATTATGACTCAGTCGTGGGTTCGGAAGGAACATTAAACATTTCCTCCTCTTCGTGTAAGCACAATTACCTGACTCCGATTGACCCTTGAAGCTTGAAGCTTGAAGCTAGGTGCGTACAGGAAGTTTATTTTCAGCGCAATCTCGTTTCAAATTTCCAGGGGCCTCGATCTAGTTAGGACAATAAGCATCATGGTCATGAAGAAATATACAATGAGGATATGCTGTTAGTTTGAAATGCATCTTGTCAATGAAACTCGAAAGCACCTCGGGCCTGGTTTTTTTTAAACATTTGAAATCAGCCCGGCCCGAGGACAAACGACTTCGTGCCCCACGAGGACGTTCGATCATAGGGGAGACAGCGTCGAGCCCGCACGTCTTCAACGAGCCATATGATATTAGCTTCAGTCCAACCTCCCCTCTTCTAGACAATTAGCATTTTTAACTCTATCAAAGACTCCACCTGCCCCTATGAGGGCCACGGTGGGTTTCTATTATCAAAAAAGAAAACAAGGGCAAACTAATATAATTCTATCAACGGCATTGGATTCGGGCTTAAATCCTGGACAGGCCACCTATGTGATATCGCGAATGCCCTTGACCTATAATCTATAATTTTATTGGGGCTTATAGATTTTGAAGTCTCGGGAAGCCGTCAACGTGCAAGCAACAGTTTCATATGGGTAGGGTCAAGATTTATCTGTAGTCAGACGTCGGACGGCAAATAGAAGTTGTTCTTGGTCACAATCAAGCCGTACTTTCGTAGTGCCTGTAGTTTTTCAAGGTCTACTTCTGAGTGAGAGACCTCGATTTTTTGTAGAGCCGCGACGGGATGGCAATTCCAATCACGTTGATTCGCAAGGGCGGACGGTAAACGTGATCTAACCATTGCTTCTAGCGCTCCTGGGGATGTGGAAACACAACCAAGAAGGTTAAGTATTTCTAGCTTTGGGCATAAGCAACTCGTTTGGGGATTTGGAGTAAGGAGAATCAAAAGGTCGTCATAGACGATAGGTTTCCGATGAAATAATGTAAAAGATTTTAATGAGCCGCTGAGAAGATGGAGGGTTTCGGAAAGTATAGCCGGCGTTAGAAGCAGTTGGTATAGGTAAAGGTTATTCAGGACACACGATGATCGGCGGATGAAAGATGCAAAAGCCTGGGTGAGCCATGTCCCCCCATTGATGCAATCGAGAGTATGGAGGTTCGGCAAGGTTAAGTGATTGAAAAAAGGGGTATAGTCTTCGCTGTGGCTGATTCCAAGGAGACGTAATGTAGAAAGATTAGGAAGAGTGATTGGATGTTTGAAAGATACTTGATCACCACTTTTGAAGGTCAGATCGGCGTATTCGATGAGAGGGCATCCAGCAAGGATATCAAGCAACACCCCCACCAGAATGTTCATTGCTGTGCCAATCCCCAAGGTAATGCGTTTCAGCTGGGCCCAAGGCAAGGCTACGATCCTGTCGGTTACGTGCGAATCTCCGTCTTCCCAAAAAATGTCGCTCAATCTTGGACAAGACACTAAAGCTGTTGTGAATTGGATGACTTCGCGAGTTGGGGAATGAACTTTGAGCGTCTCAAGTACTGGGAAATCGCCTGAAGGTATACGAAGTGCGGACCATGAGTAGATCCCTCTCAACTCAAGGTCACGACAACGAGAAGAATAACGAAACAAAATATCAATAATTGGTTGCTTCATGCGCCAACATTCCACCGATATAGACAACGGAAGAGTCCCTGAACGAGAGAGCCAAAGTGCCATTGATGGAGCGATAACTCGGTAAACATCTTGTGAATTTTGGGTTCCCCTTCCTACATTACTTGTGTACTTGACTTGAAGGCTAGACCAGAGGTGCGGAGTAGATAAAGCGACGGTCCTCCATAACGCGCAGACTTGGACGAGGATGAGCGGCGCTTGTTTACGCGCAGGCGTGACAAATGTGGCGACGGGCAGACATAGTATGAAGACAAGGCTTAGTATCTCTAGTGGGAGTCGGCGTATGGGCGAGAGGAGCGAACGACATGCTTGGTACCTCCGTAAAGTCTTGGATTCCGCTAGGAGTAGATTTTCCAAAACGGCTCGAGCTTCAGAAATCCTTCCCGGAAACTGCACGAGTTCTGCATGTTGTTGAGACATGATTTCTCGGAGCCTGCGACTTTCTAGCTCATTAGGGATGCCTGGTTTCCGCACCATCAACAGTGGAACAAAATCGGAATCGTCTGAATCCATGACTTCAAATCTAATAGTTGGAGAAATTTTCTTCAATCGTATAGAAAGTACACACCTGTGTTTATTCTGCGAAACTTGTTCCTCAGACTTGGTCGTGACCAAATCAACATGTGATGTAGTAATCGCTAGATATACATCTATGTGGTATTGTTTGTTTTCAGACTCACCTTGCTCAGCATGTGCTGCGAGCACGACTACTATACACACCACATCTAAATTGATCCATAGCATCTCTAAAGCCTATACTTTGCTTCATAGAAAATCCGTACATTGCCTTTCTGTCAGTCCAGCCTTGATCTGCACAAAATCTGTCTAATTAACCCCAAGCCTTTTTTGTCTTTTTTTTCTCCAGAAAAATACCTTTCGGTACCGACGTACCGGATTCTTAATCGACCTATCCTCAAGCTGGCCCTTCTGCCCATTCGAGCATCAGGCGATTCGATTGTCTATCGCGGGTCAAAGGTGCTTGAACATTGCAATTTCTCTTCTAATCTATCCAATTCACCTGAAATCAACGCAAGCGCGATCGGGTTCGAAAACATGGGGGTAGATCAACTAGAGGAGGACCAAGATTCCCTCTTTGGCTCACCCCCATCATCGCCAACCAGAGGTAGGTCACCATCGCCAGCTCTGGCTCTTCCAAGCGCGAGTTCTTCTACACAAAATGTGGGGACCATTGCACTTCCTGGTTCCCATCCATATTCTGAACTTCCAGTCAATCCGTTAGCCTTGTCGTCGAGCCTTGCCCTTAATGGCCCTCCACGACCCTCAGCCCCTTTACAACCAATTAACGGGTTAGGCCCCTACCTATCGCAGGCTTTTGCGTCCTCGTCTTCCAACCCTTCTTGCTCTCGTTCATCTTCCGCGGGTCCGAGTTTTAGATCGAAGAAAAAACCGCCCAAGAAATCAAAATCTAAAGAGTCCACTCCACGACCGGCAGGTCCAGAAATAGCTCTGCCAGACCCTTCGGATCCCCCTCCAGCCAATTTTCTGCGAAACCAATCAGCTCTTCTGGGTACAGCTGGATTGGTTGGAGGCGTGAAGCCTTCTAATCTATCTATACCCCGGTACACGCGTGGGGCCAATCCATCTAATCCTATTGTCGTTGAGGACGAGGATGAACCTCCTGTTCTCGGCCGCGCCTCCAAGTTTCGCCATGCCTATACCCATCCTGTTGATGCCAGCCTCTTACCCACGCCTTCAACTCAGGATGTCGTCGCTATGTTAATCGGCCAAAAGGATATATTCCCTGTACTGGAGAGTATATTAAGACTCATAGCTTCTGGGTCATCGCCCCAATCTCCTCCGCCTTCAAGGCCTGCCCAAACAGCAACAAGGCCCATCTCCTCACAAACTCTGCCTCCACCCACAAAAAAGCGGAAGTTGAACCGGGTTCCTGCTGGAGCCTCGGATTGGGATGTGCCGTATCCTTTTCCACAAGGGGAAGGCCCAGATGCATATATGACGACCTGGGAACGTGAGCGAGGGAAACAGCTCATTTCTCAGCTCGTAAGTTTGATAAAGAATGCCGCGAAGAAAGCTGCAACAAAGAAATTCTTACAGAACGAAGAGGCGAAGAGGGTTATGATGGAGGCCCAGAGGACGTCTTTTGCTCAGGCACAGGGTATACCCAACCTTGGTTATAGTGATATGAAGGTCCACGGGCACTATAGACCATCGACAATAACTTACGGTCTGAAAGGAGAAGCAGCCTTAACTGCATATGCCCAGGTTCAAGAAGTCTTAAGCGACGCAAGCCACGGGCAAGGGTGGGGAATGGGTGCTCCAGTTCTGTCACCGTACCAACCTGTTCAGTCCAATTCAGGAGGTGTATACCAGTCCATCTATGCCGGTAGTTTTAAATTAGGACCACAGCCGTCAACACCATTTGACCAGTTAATATCGTCGCTTTTGGCTGCGTCACCTGGTCAAGTCGTGCATTCAAGTGGGGATTTGGGTGAGAATTTCAATACACCAGATGTCGACATGGATATCGCGGCACCGGTCAACGCCGAAAATGCTCCAATTGGCGGTAGCAGTGGTGTAGTCAACGGCGATGGCGTTGATCAAGGTTTATTTGACAGTTGGATGAATATTCTTCAGACATTTCCCATGCCCTCAGGGGGCTTTGAAGATCCACAAGCGCCTGAACACCATGCACCTCAGTTTACAGCTAACGGAGGTAGCGAGCTTGACTTTGTCGATATAAGCGGCGACTCCCAGCTCGATACAAATGATGCTCTTGTGGAGTCGCATGTTCCTCCCATTGCGCCTCCGAAAACTAGCTCGTCATCTATCGACCTCGATTCACAAATAACCGCCCCAGAGAGTACTACTAGTGTACCTCTTCAAATTGATACCGATTACCTTATTGATCCCGCTCTGTTGTCCATATCAATCCCCCAGCCCCCTCACACCACGAACGACATTCGAGAAAGTACAACACCTTCTCTCGCACCTTCCCCTATGCCATCTATGAGCTCATTCGGTGATTATGGCCCAGCAACGCCAAACTCAGCAACCTGGGACTCTATGCCTGAGGTTTTCACAAGCTCGGGAAATGGGAACTCCGGTGATGATAATGGAAGATCGCAGAGTGAAGGTATGTTGCACCGTGCCTTGTGGAATAGCATGTTGGAGACTTATCGACTAGGACGGGATGGCGCAGAGGAATATATCAACAGTTCGGTGGGAGCTCAAGGAATAAATGACAGCTCATCTGTTACCCAGAGATGGGACAAAGGGAAGGGTCGAGACATGGGTCACATGGTTCCAACACCTCAGGCAGCAGCGTCAACGGCAGAAGTTCAGCGGATGCCCTCAATACACAGCCGCTATCGAGCGCTGATTTCCGGTTACACGGGGCTTGTCACGTCTATGCCAACGTTGCAAACAGCACCCGTGAAGCTTGCTCCCCCCACCGACAAAGCGTTGAATAAAAGAGACATCCTGAGGCGTGCGGAGGAGCGAAAGAGGCAATTGAAAGAAGAGCTTGACAAGATAAAGACTCAACTGTGGGAGACAACCATTGAGCAAGGAGCATTAGCGTATTTGAGTAGGCATTACATCTAAGTAGAGTATTCTTTATAATATTGTTCGGTTACTTGTGTGACATATGTGACAGAAATACACGTGGTGGTCGGACGCGACGCGATTGACCAAACAACGGCAAACCGAAACTTGAACTTGAACACCCAAATCATGACATCGCGCGGCGTGCGCGACCTGCAAAAAACCCAAAAAGAGAGGGAAAGTTTCAGAGCACAGCTTGCCACCGCCATAAATGAGGAGGATGATCCTCTGGCTGTCTACAACCAGTTCGTACAATGGACCATCAAGACATATGGTGAGAATGACCCGAAGTCGGGTTTATTGGAACTCTTAGAGGAGGCTACGAGGGAGTTCAAGGGAGACCCAGTGTATAAGACAGATCTGCGCTACCTAAAGCTATGGTCGCTTTATGCTCGGCAGGTCGAACGGCCGGGGGCTATCGCAATATATGCATACCTTGTATCGAATGACATTGGAACGTCTTATTCGATTTTGTATGAAGAGTATGCGTCCTTGCTAGAGATCGATGGAAGGTGCGAAGATAAACCTTAATTCTGGCGAGTAACCTTATCCGATCTCTCAGACGGTCTGAGGCCGAGGCGATCTACCGCGAAGGTATCAAGCGTCAAGTCCGACCATTGGAACGGTTGAAGAATCGGTACCGCGAGTTTCAAAGCCGTTCAGCTACATCATCAGCCCTTCCCGCTTTACCAAATCCTCCCCTTGCATCATCATCGGAAAGTAGCCCGTCCGATGTCCTTCGCCAGAACCCTTTGAGAAAACACGTTAGCCAAACCCGATCTGTTCTTGCCTCAACTTCATCTGCGTCAACGAAAGGCTCATCCTCAAATATTGCTGTAAACTCGACAGCGGAGTCCCGATATGTTCACATGCTTGCACCACCTGCTCCTGGTAAACGCCCAGAGAAGCTCCGGTTCGAGTGGTCCCTGCTCTTCACCAAAGATGGTGTTGAGTACAGCATTCAGGAGGCACGCGCTCGCTCGATGGGTCTTCTGGGTAAAAAGTGGGGTCCACTCCCCCCTCCCGAAACATTTCGAAGTTTCTCGATGCCCGTGGATTTTAATGATGACGGTGATAAAATGACGATGGGGAGACGGAAAAGTCTAATGGGAGGGGCTGAGCCAACGGTGACCATCAATACAAAAGAAGCCCTTGCCGATGTCTTTGGAATGTACAATTCGCCAGACAAGACTCTGAAATTGACAGCACTCACGAAAGTTAAACCGAATACCCCAGCCACTCTCCCAAGGCTGGCTCTCATTCAAGAAAATGAAAATGCAATACAGAACGCAAAGACACCAACGCCTGGTATGTTTTGCTGCACCCTTATTCGAGTCAAATATTGAGTACTTGCCTGTGCAGCGTTCCGGCCGTTCGCTGACGAGAACTCACAACCAAGCCGTATAACCCCTGGTCCAGCGAAAGTTCGTATCCTTTGTTTTAAACAGGTTTTCCGGATTAACGTGTCGTAGTTCACTCCATTCGTGGATCCCGATCCACATAGAACACCTTTCATGACTCCCCGACCGGTTCTTTCGGTGAAGGATTCAACTCCAACCCCGTCGTCCAACTTTCAACCGAGCGAGAATGCCACGCGCGGCACTACTAACATACTTAAACTCCAGGCAGCACCGGGGCCAGAAGATGCGAAGAGTGTATTCTCATCGAAAGTTTTCACTCCCGCACAAACTAAGCCACTTGCTCCCCTTCGTGATGTCTTCACAGATGATCATGGAAAGCCGCAGCCTAAAGCTAAGCCAACACATACTCATGAGCGAGCCAAATCTCATCATGATGCATTGTCGCCTACCCATGGAGATGGTGTGCGAGGGGCTACGTTCACACCATTTATTGACGAAAATGCTAAGACTCCATTCAAAGTTTTCAGTCGTCCACCCGAGCAGACGGAGAACACAGATGCCTATACACCAAAATACAGAACGGTTTCTACAGGTTCGAAGCCTTCATTTACGCCGTTTAGGGATGACCATGTTGCGTTCACCCCATTCGTTGATGACGAACCGAAGCCAACGCCAAAGCCGTTATCGGAGCGACCAGCACTTTCATGGTCCGACACCGTGGTTGAGATTGAGGACAGCACAGAGGAAGAACAAGATTCAAACCAATATCAGGACGATTACCAGTATGACGATGTTCCGGGCCAACGGTATGACATGCCTCCGTCAGCTCATGAGGCTGAAGTCCAATACGAAGAAGGTGAATCGTTTCAAGAGGTGCCCCTTGGAGGTCGATTCGGGCGATTCAATGTGATGACACCTATAACTGAGCGGACTTTCGAATTTACCACGAGTACGCGGGGAGGTAGCACCCCAAACGAGCGTCTCCATTACATAGACGAGAATGGAGACCCGACGTATGAGAACGTCTTCATTCCCCAGCAACGGGATGAACATGGTGCGATCATTGCCGCGGAACAGCTCGCGGCTGAACTACAAGAGGAAGCAAATGAGGATCACTACGAGGAAGGACATTTGGAACCATTGCGATTGTCAACTAGCCAGGTTCCCCAAGAGGAGGATCCCATATTGACACTCGTAGGGGAGAAGACAGGCATGTTAAGCTTGGGTGATACTCTATCCTTGAACTCCAAATTTAGGCCAAAAAACCCCTGCAATCCATTCGACGCTTCCCTTATTTCGACCCTACTTTCCCGCATTCCAACAGACCCCCATTATTATGACCTGGTGGAGCAACAAGCAAATCAGCTCGATGATCTGCAGAAATTTGCAAGGAAAGCCCGGAAAACCAGCGGCAGTTCGAACAACGCTGGCGTATTGGATGCGCCGTGCTTCCAATTGACGTTGGCTGGCCATAAATTCAGTGTCTCCGAGAAATTGGGCGAGGGGGGCTTTGGTGCGGTTTTCAAGGCACGAGATGCGGGAGCACAGCGATACGAAGAGGATAGTGATGAAGACCTTGACGCTGACCTTGACGATGAAGATGGCGTGTCGTTGGTTGCCCTCAAAGTTGTCAAACCTAGAAATGTCTGGGAATATCACGTTCTACGGAGACTCCATTCTGTTCTCCCGGCGCAATTACGACGATCAGTCATTCTACCACATGCTCTTTACGCTTTCCGTGATGAAAGCTTCCTTGTCTTGGATCTCTGTCCACAGGGAACGCTTCTCAATATCGTAAATGGCGCGGTTGCCGCTGGGGTATCACAACAAGGGGGTTGTTTAGACGAACTTCTCGTCATGTTCTTCTCCATTGAGCTGCTCCGACTTCTGGAAGCTATGCACGATGCGGGTTTCATCCACGGCGATCTCAAGATTGATAATTGTCTCTTGAGGTTGGAGGATGTTCCTGGGTCAGCTTCCGCATGGTCGAGTGTGTACCAGCCTTCCGGGGAAGGGGGGTGGAGTTATAAAGGGCTCAAGGTCATTGACTTTGGGCGTACCATTGACACGAGATTATTCCCACCTGGTCAGCAATATATCGCAGAATGGCCAACAGATGAACGAGATTGTTTTGAAGTCCGAGAAGACAGGCCGTGGACTTATGAAACAGATTATTTTGGTCTGGCGGGCATCATATATTGCATGCTTTTCGGCAAGTACATCCAGGAGAGCTCGGTTGGATCGACTTCAACAGACGAGGGGCTACCGCGACACAAGATAACGACGCCTTTAAAGCGGTATTGGCAAACTGATTTATGGAACGGACTGTTCGATGTCCTTCTAAACCCGAAATCTGTCAGACCCGAAGGCCAATTGCCGGTGTCGGAAGAATTGGGCAGTTTGAGAGAGGAGATGGAGACATGGCTGCAGGCTCAGTGTAATCGGACTAGTAACACTTTGAAAGGGTTGCTGAAGAAAGTCGAGGTTTCGTGTTTCATTCGTTGATCAGCATATCATCTTAGTACTTTGTTTTGGTTACCTTCATTCCTACTTAATCAATGTATCAATGGCGAATGTCAATACAGATCTGAACTTGGCGTAATATTTCAGAATCCACAACAACATTGAGCGTGAGTGAAGTACATGAATCCCGTGCAGGTGCATGGATCCCGAAAACAGAATACGACAAGAAATCCAAAGGGCGGTCCCTACCACGAATCCATCCAAGAATATCGTCCATCACGCGTGCCCTCCCATCTGAACGGGGGGCGCGGGGCCACCGTCATATGGGTGCTGGGGCACATTGGGCGGCGGTGGCATCATCATGTGATATGGGACGGCATGCTGCACTGTAGGCATTGTGAAAAACTTGCCACTGTACTGGTCAAATGAGATCATACGTTGAGGGCTCTGGTGGTAATATGAGTGGGCATGGGCTGGGATCGGTGTGGGAGGCATGGATGGCCGGGGGCCAGTACCATTAGGCGGAGGGTATGGACCAGGAGGGGGTGGTGGCATATACGCTTGAGGAGCTAGCAAGGCAAAATTTGAACAAGACATCCTTGGTATTATATAAAACAGATACTCACGTGGCATCTGTCCCATACCAGGCGAGTACATGGCTATTTACATAATCATCAGCAGGTGTTGGGCTAGTGAAGGGCAGGACTGACCATTTGGAGGTGGCATTCCAGGGGGGTACGGCATATGCTGCATATAGGGACCGGGCATGTATGCACCCGGAGGCCCTGGAGGTGCCATACCTGGCATCATCGGCTAGAAGAGGAACATGTTAGGGGATAGCCACTTTAAAAAGAACAAGGACAGACTTGTGCGGGATAGCCATACGACGGGTATGCGTAAACATAACCACGAGCAGCAGCCTGAGCTGCAGAGTCCTCTTCATACGACGGAGGAGGTATGTGTGGAGGCCCAGGAGGAGCCATGTGAGTAGGATGCTGAGGCTGGGGCTGATGCTGGGGTGAAGGGAACATCTGAATGTATCGCTTTCCATTATAAGGCCAGACAGCCGCTACGAGGTCCCCGGATGCCCGTCAAGATATAGCGAGAACAGAAAGTAATTGCAACGCACAAACTTGAGATGCTTCCACAACCTTATTGTGCTTAAACGGATTAAAGTCGTCCTTGATATTCACTGGCATACTTTTCTTGATGGGCCGTGTCCCAAAGAATGGATTGGGGGTTGTCGAGGACTGAAAAGGAAACGTTCAAAAAAGATGATACATCCCATCAATGCATAGATGCTCACGGGCTCTGCTCTGGGCTTCGGCGACGCGGACGCGGACGCAATGTTCTGACTAGATGGGGAGGGGTGGGGTGAAGGTGTACCCTATAAAAATGAGATCAGAGCACGCTCTTTAACGTCAGCATTGGAGGAACAATAATGTTACAGGAGTAAAGGCATTTGCCTTTGGATTAGGCCTGAATGAGGACGCATTGACATTGAGCCGGTTGTTGGCAGCGGTGGCGGGTGACATAGGTGCCGTATTCGCTGTGCCGTTCGAACCAGATGATGCTGTGTTGATGTTTACCTTCGCTTTCGCAGGTGGAGCGGGTGTTGCGGTATTCCCTACCGTCGACGGGCCAGAAGACTGACGGGCCTTTGGAGCACCTTTGAAAGGTGGAATCGCTTGGATGAACATATTGATAGCAGGTTTAGTGCCAGCCGGCTTCGTAGTAGCGGAAGTTGATCCAGAGGCGGGTTTTGTAGTTGTCGCCGACTTTTGGGTCAACGCTGCCGATTGTGGTGGGGCTATACTGTTAGTTGTTGTCTTCGTGGCTGGAACGGCAGGTCTACGGCTTGTATCCAGATTGATCTTCGCCGCAGCGACTTGGGTCCCGCGCGAAGCATTGGCAGCAGTTGTAGCGCCGATAGTGCGCGCCTGAGCAGATGCAGCGTCCTTGCTGGCCTTCTCGCGAATGGCACGCTGCTTATCCTCATCCTTAGCAAGAATGGGAACCAGATCGTCGGGCATAGGCTTGTTAAGCTAGGAAGGTATTGGTTTGTAGAGTTGGAAAGCACGTAGGAGATGAAATACGAACCTTGAAGTCCTGACTGAACTTCTTGAGTTCAGCCATACGCTTGTCCATCTCGCTTTTGACAAGGGCCTGTCTTTTTTCAGTCAAGCGCTGCTTTTCGTTTGTAACAAAATCTCGGAATGCGGGAAGTGGATCCGCGGGTGGCTGTTGGAGATGGGAAGTGTTTTACTTTAAGTTCTCTAAATCTTCTGACAGCAAGAATATGAACTAACCTTATTGGGAGGGGCAGGAGAAGGAGCCTTTGATGAAGCTGGTGACTGTGTTTGAGAAGCAAGCACAGCACCGTCCGGTCCGTTGATGGACACTTTAGGTATCTCAGCCTTTGTCGCATTGCTAACGGGAGGAGACATGGCGCCTGGTTTGCGAGCGCCAGGTGGGACATATGCATTTGTTCCTCGGACTACGGCCCCATATCTGAAAATAAAATAAGAACCATGACCGATCCCCGTGCACGTGCAAAACTAACTTGTCTTCTTCATTCACGCCGCTATCGTCGACGTTCAAATTTCGTTCCTCAGCGATATGAGGGTTGCTCGTTCCCGCCTAGTGAACGAAGAAAGATGAGAGTAGTATCAAAACAACCTAAAGGAATAATTTGACGTACCCCGATAATCTCGTTAGCAATTCGCTGAGCCTGACGCTCCCGTTCTTTGAAATCCGCAGCACTGCGGTCTAGTTTGGTGGTGTAAACATTCTCGTCAAACTGTGTCCTAACACCAAACAACTTCTCGTTTGCGGCGAACTGATCCCAGGAGGTGTTATTTGAGCCTGGTCCAAAAGTATCATCGTCGCCTTGGCCGAGCCCTCCATTGGAGGGGACATCGGGGCCAGACTGCCACTGTTGGAGCTCACGCTCACGTCCCATAGCCTTCTTCGAGCTGATATCAGCGTCAGTCCTGAAAGCTGAAGGAGACTTGTGTGTCAGCAGGTATATCAGGGTCGACAAGGATTGGACTCACAATCACCATTGGGTGGCTTAGCATCAGCGGGGCCTGACGACCAGGTGTCGATGTTAGTGGAAGCAATGAAAATTAGGTCTTTGAGAGGAGCCCCAGGATTGGTGATTTCCTTTACGTCTTTCAATGTGACCCCCATGGTGTCGCCTTCACCACCAGTTGAGGCGACAACACCCTCGTAGCGCTGTGCAGTCTTAGTGAGTAGTGTGACAGTTACGCCCTGCGATGCAACATTAGTACATCATCCACGCCAGAGTGGTCCGAAATGTCACGAACTGTAAGTCCAGAAAGAGATTGAAGAACGCGATCCTGTGCGGCGTCTGGGCGAGCGCCATTTGTCTGAGCCGAAGTGGGAAAAGCGATAGTGGAAGGGGAAGCGGAGGCTTGAGGACGAGGAACCGCATTTGGTGGTGGAGAAAAAGTCGGTGACGCCCGTGCCCCCGTCCAAGCTGTGCGACTAGGGGCCTATGAACAAGTGGACAACGAAAGGGAGAGGCAGGTACTGACCGAGCAGGCTCAGGAGGCCCTTTCTTTGTGGGCTTCGGCTGTCTGGCTGTTGTAGCCATGGAAGAAAAATGACAATGATAAAGAGGGACTAGAAAGATGTGATCGCAGGTCGTCCAGACAGCCAGGAGATAGCGAAGACGCGGCTAGAAAAGGGCTGGGAAAGACAAGAAAGGAATTCTGTTGTGAAGAAAAATGCTATGAACAGTATGCAGTAAATGCAGCAGCGGAGAAGAAACCGCGAAGGGGAGTACTGTAATTACAGTAGTAGTTGTCTAGCTGTTGTAACTCGCTCGACCGTTGTAATTCAAATCCAACTTGACGGCATCGAACCTCCTGCCATGGACCCCGATCACCCCACCGCACAAATTACCCGGGGTCCTACCATTCGACGGCAGATCCAAGTAAATCCGACGGCATCCCGGCCTACTGTTCTTACAATAATTATCAACATCAAACCACCTTCAAACCGGGGGCTGCCCCAGGCCTCGGCCAATTCCAGCCTATCAATCCACCTCACATGTATTGCAATGAACAGTATCACTAGGGGCAACAATAGGTAACAATCTTACAATGAATCCGCCCTTGTTTGTTGCTGCTTGTCATAGCCCTTGAATGTTTCCAACAACACCGCCGCCTCGAACTACAGTTTCGGCTCCCAGTGTAGACCTGCATCGCTCGGCGAGACACTGATGGCCCCGCGGAGTTGGTCGAAACATTTGCTCATTGCCAGACCTCTACCACCACCGAACACTACATTCTCCACTGCTGCTCACAGAGTATAATGTAGTAGCAAAGGTGGTCCCGAATCCGTCACCAGTCAGCGTGCCCCACCCCCGTCCGACCGATCTTCGCGGTGCAAACGATGCACATACTTCACGATGTGATCTACATCTACCCCTACTGGAGTTCCTCGACAACTCCGATAGTGATCGGTCTGGACAATATTTTCGTTAAATTACTTGGAGGAACGAGGCGATCTCCGAGAAATGTGGATCTGTGGGATTTCTCAAGCTTCACCGAAGTTGAATAGAGGCTATCTAGCTCTCGCCCGTGCTCGAGTATAACTTCAAATATCATAACCTTGCCATCCATATTAGCCACACGACCTGCCCTGGATTAATTTCCCCAAAATTGTAGTATGTACGCGGCTTAGTATGAAGAGTGGCCCTATGGTGCCCCCCTCACCCTTGTCGCGTCCGAATTTTGTCTCGAGTCATTACCCATGGGTGTTTTTCGCATCCGCAAGGACGACTTGATGGATGTCTGACCAAACCGGCAGTTCATGAGAAGATCGATCTCCTCTGCCGACGTGTTGACTTCAGACTCTCTGTTACTCTCAAATTCCTGAACACCCGGGGCTTCAAAATCGTCTGGGATGCTTAACCAGATCATTGATCCTCATAGTACACCTGCAGTTGTTCAAACAGGATCAGGGCTACTTCCCTGGACAGCTGAGGCGAACTGGAGTTACAAGATACACGGAGGACTCTTCTGGGCTACTAGATCTGGGTACCGGCGGGGCCCTGTAGCTGAAAATTCTAGGTTGTGCATAGGCCCGCTTCTATTCAAGGCGGTGTCGATGAGGTGCCTTAACCGTGAATTCTTAAATCTACGAGTCTAGACCCATCACACACTGGTGTAATTCTACCCGTCTTGATGGGTGAAGAACCCCAATAACCCAATCACCGCCTATACCACTGGACGGTGGACCCTTGCACAATCTTTGAATACTTGCCGTAGCATCATTCGCGACCCCGCTTTTTTCTCTAACCTGTTTCGCTCATTCCACTGACTAGTACTGTTTTCGCATACGTAAATGAACGCGCTGCATGGTTTTCTGGTCATCGTGATATCTATGGATATTGCTACGAATATTCTGGTATCATTAAAAGTGGGACATTAGGGTGGGTCGGACAGGGACTTAATCATCGGTGATCCATAGCTTCCATTTCCGGTTTAATTAAAAATAGACACTATTTCTGTGAGCTTTCCAAGTACTATTTTGAAAAGCCTGGCTATGAATTCCATTCATAGCCATTTGAACCACCAAGGCCCAGATCTAAGCATCTGATGTTAAGCCAAACAATACAAAAAAAAATGAAATGTGGCGTTTCAATAATAAGCCAGTATTGTGGAAACAAGATCCGTACTAATACATATACATCCTTCTACACGAGCTTAATGGTTCTCTAATATCCTCGTCTTTGTATTAAGCGGGCCCCAAAATCCCCTCAGGGACTCCATAAACTTTTCCATTGTTTCCTGCGACATGATAACTATATGTCTGGGCATACCCTACACATCAGAACACCAATCGGCCCAGGTGAGGATGGAATTAAGTTACCCCAGTAGTTCTCGAGTATGAGGACGCATGAACTCGTCCAAC
>CEMJ01393924.1:41941-62978 GCA_900068955.1 Clitocybe nebularis | reverse complement strand
GATCCTAAATCCTACGGGAAGTCACCCACTTTCACCATAGATAGCTTTCAACCTGTATATCTTAAATCTATACGGTCCTGCGCCTAAGTAACCACGAACGGTGTCGGGTCTTGTTCACAACCGTCGTTTGTTCATGTATGTATTCTGTAGTTGCAGAGGTTGTCCTATGACATTGACTCCCTGACTCACAGATGAAAGTGAAAGATATACGTACTAACATAGGGGTTAAGTTCAGATAAGAGCCCCTGATCACGATCAGCCAAGCAAACCTATTTAATCGGTATCCTGGTTAGCTCTGCACTGGAACGAACCTAGACGAACCCTCGGTTGACTTTTTCGCACCAACTTTGGACTCCCCCTTTCGTGCCTTCAACGTTTTGCGTACTTCCAATCTCAGTCGAATTTGGAACGATCAATAAGAAGTACTAGAGTAGTGATAGTAAGATTTGCCACGGTGCTACAAATACAGCCCTTCGGGTGTGCCCTCATTCTTTCTGTACAGCACCTACAGAAATCACAACGCTTAGAATCGATGGTAATTGGCGAGTGAAAACAAAACAAACCTTTTCTCTGGCCGTCGTGAAATCCTCCTTCGTTACTCTCATACGCCGTTCTCGGAGCGCAAGCAATCCAGCCTCGGTACACACCGCCTTAATATCAGCACCCGAAAGGTCGTCCTTCATTGTTACGAACTCTTCTAGGTCAACATCTTCATTCAAACTCATGCGTGATGTATGTAGTCTAAAGAGAAGTTCAGCCGAGCACATAAACCAACAAGTTGTACAAGGGCTTTACCTGAAAATATGTCGTTTGGTCTTGACATCAGGTAAAGGGAATTCGATCTTGCGATCAATACGACCGGGACGGATGAGGGCAGGATCCAAAGAATCGATTCTGTTGGTCGCCATAATGACTTTCACGTCACCACGTGTGTCGAATCCGTCCAGTTGATTCAAGAGCTCCAACATGGTTCGTTGAATCTCACGTTCTCCACCTGATGTCGAATCATATCTGGGATTATCGTATAAGCCAACTATAAAGTATGATCATTGTGATTATTACGAACCGTTTCGTGCCAATAGCATCAATTTCATCAATGAAAACGATACTTGGAGCGTGTTCCTCTGCAACGCGGAACATTTCACGAACAAGCTTTGGTCCATCTCCCAGGTATTTCTGGATGAGTTCAGAGCCCACGACACGCAAGAAGGTTGCAGATGTTTGATTAGCCACAGCCTTGGCTAGAAGTGTTTTACCCGTTCCAGGAACGCCGTATAAGATGACACCCTTTGGAGGTTTAATCCCCATTTCCTCATACAACTCGGGGTGTGTTAGAGGAAGTTCGACAGATTCCTACATAGTATAAGCATAGAAACGGTTGACATTGGGTAGGCTAACCTTGATTTCTTGAATTTGTTGTTCAAGTCCACCTATATCCGCATAACTCTCCGTTGGAGCTTTGTCAAGTTTCATAATACTGACAAGAGGGTCGGCGTCGTCATGTAGAACGCCAACGATCGCTTGGGTTTTGTGGTGGAGTAGTACTTGACATCCTGGCTCTAAGAGATCTTTGTCGACATATGACATTATAGAAACGTAGGATTCTGGTCCCGACGCGGTGCTGATAATAGCATGGTCGTCGTCAATGATTTCTTCCATCGTTCCAACTGCCATCGGGCTTCCACGCAAATCGTCTACTCGGGATCTGTCCTCCTCATTCTTCTCTTCCCTGGTCGCTTCAGGCTTGAGGCGTTCTTGATTCTGTACAAACTCTTCTTCAAGGAGTAGATAATCTTTGATTCGCTCCATCTTTAGTAGCTTGAGGCGACAACGCGTTGTAGGAAAGACAGCAGGAAGTTTTGAGGCGGCGGAGGGGCCGCGTCTTTTCTTCTTGCCTACACGAGTCGGGAGAGGGGGTTCCCATTTCTTTTTCTGAGGTTGCTGGTCCTTCTTGTCTTTATCCTGTTGTCCTTCCGCTGGAGGTCCTGATGGTGCGTTGCCCTATAAGAGATATTGGCTCAGAGCCCATACAACATATTTCTAGACTTACCATGATGTAAGTTTGATGAAGAAGAAAATGAAGATTGGACTACAAGAGTCTACAAGGATGAATTGGAGGACGCGTCAGTCGTCTCGATTTGGAATAGGTTCCAACTCCGCTGCATGTGACCCTGTGTGACATTGACCCAAGGCTATCGCGCTGCGTGGCAAACTGGAACTAAAGTTGTAATGAACTCGGCCAGGACAAGTACCCCCCTCACGGGAAACTCTCAGTTTATACAAGCGGGTCAGTCTTTCTGTGAACGATATATTTCTAACTCTAACCAGACTTTAATATCGTTTTCAGATGATGACGACGATTTGGACGAGGATAACATCCCTGGCTTTTCGCATCCCACTCTCGCGCAACCACAAGAAAATAAAGGCAAAGGGCGTGCACGCGAATTAGAACAACTGGCACCCCCATCAAACAGTGGAGGGGTGTCAAGTCCGATCTTGTCAGGCAACATTGGGAGCCATGCTAACGGAGCCCCGAGACCGTCAAGACAGACAGTTGGAGGTGTTCAAGTAGAGACTCGGTATGTAAATATTACCTCTTTTCTGTAGGAATCAACCCAATACGTGTTCCAGGTTTTCGGGAGGGGATACACTTGATGAACCGGTCACGACAACCATTGTGCGTTGTATACATCTATGAAGAAATAGTGATTGATCTGTTCCCGTGCGCAGGCTCGTGACCTTCTGTCGATATATTCCAAACTAGTACAGGTGCTTTATCCACGGAAGTCTAGCGGTCGCGAAGTCCTTCGGTATGTGAGGGAGGTTAATATACACACGTGAAATCTGACACTTGGCACAGGGATTGGGATCTTTGGGGTCCCCTACTTCTGTGTCTCCTCCTTGGAATTATGCTTAGTATCAATGTATGTCATGAGATTCGTCCCGGCGGTCAGGATTATCATCAACCATATCATAGGCACCACCAAGTCAATCACTGGGAGTATTCACTAGCGTTATTGTAATATGTTCGCTAGGTGCATTGGCAGTTACAGTACAAGCTAAGGTAAATACCCTTTCCATATTTGTCACCGGGATAAACAGTTGACCGCTCCTGTGCTCCAGCTTCTAGGAGGCAGAGTGTATGTGTTCACCAATTCTTATGTTCCTTTGTCAGAAGTACTAAAAAATTTCATTCCAGCTCTTTTTTTCAAGGCCTGTGCGTTCTCGGATATTGTATAGCCCCCCTGGACATTGCTGCTCTCATATCTTGCTTTGTGCGTGTCATTTACGTGAGGGCACCTATCGCATTACTGGCCTGGGCGTGGTGTATATGGGGTAATGTCATGCCATTCCTTCGCGTAATTTCAATACTGACTCCAATCTGGTAGCTTCCGTAAACTTTCTGGATGGCACAAAAATCGAGCAACAACGAATATTGCTTGCCGTTTACCCTCTCCTGTACGTATTTCCCTCATCAGGTCTCTACATCTTACTGAGACTGGTGCTGTTAGTCTCTTTTACTTCATCTTGGCATGGATGATACTAATCCAATAAAACGCATGGATATACACCATGTTTCTTAAGGATTACCGGCCTTGAAGTATGTATTTTACGCTGCCATATAATATTGTTTATATACAATATTATATGGACAACATCCACTTCCTCTGATAATATAGACAAGTCCATCGGTCTCCAGAGTTAAAATATAGCGGGATGTTTTATGCATGTGTGATGAAAGAAATTTTCGACCAGAGTTTTCATTGTGTGGCAGCTCCCAACGAGAGATGTTTGGAAGATACCCCCGCAAAATATTATCTACGCTTGGGCGTCCCTTACATAAAGTCCAATCTAGCCCAATGCTTTCTTTATTCTTATGGAAGAGTGGCGCACATGTGATCAAAGTTGCTTTATTTGAAATGTCCTATCAGGAGTCTTTCCTAGTTTTTCATTGTTCCATGCTTGTTCAGTTCCTACAGATTCCGGTCTTTGCTTTCCTTCGTGGCACAATATGGATACAGCTAGAAGTTTATCAGTAACCAAGTAATGGTGGGGGTTGTATACCATCACTATCTGGTTCATCTCTCTGGCACATTCAAATTCCTTCAGCGTCCTAAAATTTGAGAGCTCCGCTGCGGCGCGATCCTAGACTCGCATACAGGAGCGGATTCGTATTTATCTCATACACGGAAGCCCTTTGCAACTACATCTGGATTTTAGGGACCTCTAACATGACTAGACAATCGAACTCGGATATCTTAGTTATCCAAATTGCACAGAGGATATCGCTGTGCATATCCGAGGGCTTTGTTGGATCCCATTCAACTTCTGGGTCAAGATCCGGAAAAAAGGAAATCGGGAATTGAAGCGGGCCACTAACATAATGGCTACCACTCTCGAGCGCGTACAATGGTATGCTTCGGACTTCATCCCATTCTGGTCGTACGTGATGGAAATTGACCAATAGACGACCATAAAATGCTGGCCAATATTTCTACTGTTCTATGTCTAGCTATGGCCTATGGCCGCCAGAAAAGGTGGCATGGCCGACACCTATGTGGCCAAGCTTTGGTGCCAGGGTATATCCTATATAATTACTCTCCTGCCCTTGGAATTTTCTCAAAATGTCTTACGCATACACATGGACCCAGCCTGTTGTTATGGCCTCCGGTGGCTCCCAGTTCATGGGTGCGCACATGCCTTCCTCTGTTCTCCGCCCGAATCAACATTATCAAGGAGTTATCCCTGTGTCCTCCTATTCCTCCCTCGCAGGTGCATTGGATCCTGCTGGTGTTGCGACGCGCTCTCGGCCATGCGTATGTCTCTCGTCTATCTCACCTATTTGTGCTGACATTTATTGGTCTATACACAAGACGAGGACGAGTACGAGCCCCCCATATGCTTACCCAGTCTCTCATCATGACCCCCCTCCTATCCATGGGCGTTCGCGATCAAACTCGCAGGTGTTATACCAGGATTGCAGTGTTACTGCTAGCCGAAGCAGGAAGGCCCAAAATGAACATTGTCGAGAAGTGCCATTCCAGGCTGTTCATATTTCGAGAGCTCCTCAAATGCCGAAATCAATTGGACCCACAAATCACATATTAGTACCTCAAAAAGCGTTCAGGGAGCCGGAAATGGTTGCGAGATCGTACATGGATCCCAATTTTCGCCACCCACCCATCGGATTTCAATCGGCTAACATACCTGAGCTCGGAGTCAGAGTGGGAAAAATAGCTGAGAAGTATGCCCCTTCTGTCGTTGGGGGGAATGATCCTGTCCTTTCCCAGACGGGGGGGAAAGAAATAAAGGTCTGGATACTGGTTTGTCGAATCCATTATATCAGCATTCAGAGGAAGCTCATAACCATCATAGTGGCCCGGATATAGTTCTGAGCCTGTCCAAAAGAGAATAAAGACCCACAATGGTACTATTACGCGTGACATAGTGCTTATGATAATAGCCAACCATCTCCTGGACTTCGTGAGTATGATACAGGTCAGTCCCTGATACGCAGAATTCATCAGAATGTATCTGATTATTGTTACTTTGACAGAAACAATGTATTCCAATTGAACGGGGCTATGAAGATTGGATAATAGGACCCCGAACAGACCACAAACAGGGTATCACTGGTCAACAACTTTTCATCACACGACTCATACATCGTGGAGGGTCAAATTGGCAACCCGAGATATGGGCACCGAGGAGGTCGTGATGACTTGTATATATTATATTTATTTCATAGTTACTATCTCTATTATAAAAATACAATCCGGGTAGACAAGGCCCCAAAAGAATGGGCATATCGTCCTATGTGGTCTACATCAATCCATTTGAATAAGTTATGATGGATCGGGCGAATGAGATTGTGTCTTGGTGGGGGCATTCTCTATGGCGACTTCTGATACAAGCCGTGAAATCTCTGAGAAAGCCACTTTGAGGAGGTCGAGATCTGCATCAAGGCTTTCCGCTCTGGTTTTCATCTACAACGCCCGAAGTGAGTAACGAAATCTTAATGTGCATATTTAGTATTACCGCTGCGATCGTGTCACTTGCCGCTATCAACTCATGATGATGGTTATATACCAATGACTGCCTCTCGCTATCGAGTTCTCGAATTTCTAGAGTGAGGGATTATAACCGCGGAATTAGAAGTAGATTCTATGTCGACTTGCCAGTTAGTAGTTCATTCTCTCTTTTGAGTAAGTTTGGCAGTGAAGACGTCGTTATTAGCTGCTCATAATATGTCTTGGCATCGAAAGCGGTCGAATCTATGAAGGAGTCAATATCTTCTTTGTGTATTTTGGGGCTCGTTAAACTTACCTAGGTTCATTGGATCGGGCTTCCCAGGAATGGGTGGAGGCGGTCCAACACCCAAGCCATAATGTTTTCTTAGCAGGTCTCTCGCGCGGGTCTTTTGAGGCGGGGGTGTAGAAGGTACAGAACGACGCGGTGATATCGGGACACTTGAGGGTAGAGGTATATTGGCATTTGGAGTCGTTGGAGTCGTTGGGGACGATGGAGTAGACGATGGACGCAGCGACGACGATTGTGGTGGACGAGGAATCAAGGATTTACGACGCTCAGGTGAGGTCGCCATCGTTGACAACGTCGAGTATATGCTTATGCAATCATTACATTCATCTTTGAAATACAGGCACGTGATGACATCGCGTCGCGTTAATTTATTCCATCACTGTTACTGATCAGCATTATACAAGTAGCTAGGAAGTCAAAATTAGATGCACCTCATTATTTTGGCTTCAATTGTAAGGTTTATGTATTTTATTTAGAAATATGAATCTAGTGCTGTCAATAGTTCTTTATATACACCTCCATGCCGTAGGTACCATGACGTTGATTCAACCGGTGTAAACGAACGTGGGAAGCCTTGACGCGTCCTGTCACAGTGGTCACAACATTGGCCGGTCAATAATCCTGATTCCTGACTTGACCTGACTCTTCGCAGAACAATGCTGTCTCTCGAAATGGATAATTCCGGAATTCACGACAACGAAATTATCGCAGACAGTGAGGAGGAAGACATACATTTAGAACCATATCCAGTAACTGGTTTGCTTTCTGCCCGAACTCCTGTTGCATACATTTCTTACATTCTTTCTAACAGACTTACTGCCACCGCCACCGCCACCAGGCGTAGTTGGAGTCGGAGTTGCGTCCACGGAGTACGCTGTCCTGCCAACGTCTCTCGCTGGGCCACCGAACTTAAATGGCAGTGGAAGCAAGGATATGTCTCCCATTGCACCCAATTCGGACCCCCGGCCACGACCCCGACCACGTCCCATATCCAAGAAACGTACTGATATATTGCTGCCACAGGCAGATGATCGCTCGCCCCCACACTCCCCAGATTCCCTGGATATGCTTTCAAGTACCGCAAACATTGCCGACCGTGCGAAGATGCGCTCACGGAAGACGACTCTGAAGGTGGTCGTGCCCTCATCCCCAGGCGAACACAATTGGAACAAGCGCCTATCAGACGACATCATCGAATTAACTTCAGATGAGGATGATGATTTTGCACCACGGCCGTCGTCGAAGTCGTTGGGTAAAGCCAAAGCACGGCCAAAGAATAATATCAAGACTAAAGCCAAACAGGCCGCTATTCACGAAGCGGGTGATGACACAGTGCCGCCACCACGCCCGAAGCCAAGGCCGATACGGCCACGAAAGAAAGTCGATCTACCCACCTCACCAGATACAAGCCATTTTCGCCCAACGTCCCCTATACCTTCCTCGTCTATATCTGTAATTCCATTCAGACTAATTCCTTCTCAACTACCGCCTTCCGACCCACCCACATCCACTGCACCTACATGCGATCACCCTCCCATTGAGACATTACCCAATCCCGAAACTGATATTGATGCTCCTTGCTCTTCGCCGTCTTCTTTGTTCAGCATTCCCGGTTCAGGGAGCGGAAAGAGAAAGCGGCGGGAGCTACGTATTGATGAACTATATTCTGATGATGATCGTCAAGAAAACACTAGAATGGATGTCGATAAGCATACGATGCCTCCCCCAGCACTACCTCTGCCTCCTTCAACATTTTTTGCAGGATCTTCTTCCCCGACTACTAGAGAAATCCCTCAGATATCGATAATACCTGAGCTCACCGACCCACCTATGATCCCACCAACGACTGACTCAGGCCCGAACCCCGGCGGGTCTACAAAGAAGACTCAGAAACCAAGGAAGCCACGCAAAAAGACAGGAGCTGACGCAGGGGAAGAGGAACTAAGCAAGGACATTATGGGTACGAAGACAAAGGTGAAAGGAAGTAATCCTCGGAGGAAGAAAGTTGAAGTTGTAATTGCTGAACGGACAAAGAGTAAAGGCAAGGAGAAGGAAAAATCTGACTTCAAAAGTCAGGAGTTTATCAACGACGAGGAAGATGACAGCGGAATAGTTCGAAATTCAAACAAAGGACCAACAGCTAAACCAGATTCGCTAACATCCTTGAGTTCTATTCCGGACTCTGACGAAGAATATACAAGATTCGCGGGACCCAGTAAGAAGAAAAAAACAAGCCTGGATGACGAACGAGGGCAACCAACGGGGAAGGTGACAACAGGGAAAGCAAGGGAGAGAGTCTCCGAAGGGGGCAGCAAAGGACCTCAAAATGTTCCAATAGGGAGGGGGAAAGCCAAAAGAGTAATCCTATCTGACGGCGAAGATGAAGGGGATGTCGAAACAGCCGATCCGGAGACGGAAACCCCGGGTGCCAAAGGGACAGCGCAAAAACGCAAAATGGCGCAGAAACGTCGCAAACCTGCCTCTGACAGGGACATGAAAGATCAGATAGAGGCGAATTCCAGCATTCAGATCGAGACTAATGAACACGGTAAGGGAATTCCCAAGGTAGGACAACCCATCAGCCTCGGAATGGAAGTGCATTAATCCTGACTTTATGCCACAATAGGAAAATATACAACCAGTCCTAGAACAAGATACGACCAGTCATCCCAAAGCTGTTGCTACACCTACCCAATCCCTGTTTCCAAGCCTTGTTTCTCGTTATTCCATTGCCCCAAAGATTAAATCTACCCCCATGTCAGAGCTCATTAGGCGGGTAAATTCCTTACCTGGTTCGCCATTCCCTTCTCCACATCCACGTACCTCAACTTCATCCAGTCTTCGACCATTAACGCCCGGATCAGCAACAGCTTATTCTCCTTATCTTAAATCCTCGCGCAGCCTTCTCTCTCGCATTGCTCCTTTGCACCCGAACAGGCGCACGCCACCGCCTCCGCTACCGCCCCCGCCGCCCCCAAAGAAAACCAAGAAGGAGAGGGAAAGAGAAGAACAGTGGGAAGAGGAATTAGTAGAAAGTGTAGGCGGCATCACTGAATGGGCATGTATGACTGATGGGGAGAGAAAGGAACTGAGGAAAGCCAAGTGGGAGCGGGAGACGGCAGGTTGGGAGGACTAGTCAGTCTATTTTTATTTGTATGTCTGTCACATACATGTCATTTGTTTGTCACACTGTCATTGCTCACGCTTTTTGAACTCGTCGAGTGAGGACCTGGGTAAATGGATGCTCGTAGTTCCCCAGTCAATGTACGCTCGCCGTCGAGTATCCATCTTCCCGTTTGAATACAACGACGTGGATTTTAACCCGGTACCGTATGATCCTGGAAACGGTTACAGGGAGCAACGTCTAACCACAACTGTGGTCCCCATCCGGCGTGGGGTCTTGCAGCGGCTGAGGGAGGTGCCACTGGATGTTCTCTTTGAGGTGTGTAGTGCCGTAACCATGGCTCGTTAACGAAAGAGCTATACTTTCAAATTTACAGATATTCAATCACCTTCATCCAATGGACTTATTGCGGCTGGCCCGAACAACCAAGACGCTGCGCTGTATTTTGATGCGGCGGTCTGCAGCGTTTGTCTGGAAAGCGACTATTTTAAATGTCGACGGCCTTCCCCATTGCCCTCCGGACCTGAATGAGCCACAATATGTAAACCTCGCATTTGATCATCATTGTCATGTCAGTATTCAGTGAATAAATAACCCCTCCATCTCTGATGTGATCCTTTTTTAATTTTAGTTCTGTCTCATGCCAAACGTTTACGACGTCTACTGGAGCTGCCGCGTCCGCTGTTGTAAAGCTTGTCTAGAAGAAAAGTAAGTGTGTTGCCGGTGCTATACCTCCGATCTATCTCACCCTGCCCGCCCCCAAGCTTCGTGTCAGACTTCGACCTTATGAAAAGGGTCCCTTTCCATCCTGGGGATGGCAAATACAAATCAATATTCCCTTATATCGTTTATCCAAGTATGTCGTCTGATGAATTGTCTCCAAGACTCTTTAGTTGACAGCCTGGGAAGAGCCCCGCCCATATAAACCCGGAAGGATACTCTATTATCTCCCAGTTGCAGAACAGTACATCCATGAGCTCGGCCGGCTTGAAAGGAATGATGCTGTCGTCAAGATATGGAGTACGGAGAAGAAGGCAGAGCAAGCAAGGCGATTAACGGTGTGTGGAATTTGATACCTCTGGTCGCCATAAGAAACCTGAATTTGTGGGTAGCATGCTGCGCTGTGTGAATCTTGGAGCAATCATTGGGTACACAAGCGGTCGCGAGAGCTGAACCTCTTTCTTATCGTATTCTTGATTATCTTCTTGATTGTGTTTCGAGGAGGCATTGAAGTGCTGTAGAGTCGATATCGATAGAGTTGTACATATTTACTCAAATGACGATATTGAGGTCCAGACATTAAAGGAACTCATGTCTCGGACTTTGCGGTTATGATTGTGTCAAGGGAATGTAGAAGGATGGCTACCCAGAGTATAATGTAGTCCTCGATAATTTAACTTCAGCTGATCACGATCGGTAAATGATCGACAAGGAAATCGACAGATTGTAAAGTGTAATATAAATTTGATCCCGAGATTCCTTGGCAAACTGTGAATGTTCAAGTCGAGCTGCAGGTAAAAGATATCCCTCTTATAGCCTCTTATTACCAATTAGACTAGGCGCCATCAATGCTGTTTGGACGGTTGTTTGTCTGACGTCAAACAGCTCATATATATCACCTGATCTTTCCTTTCTCTTCCATCTCCACTCTCCTTATCCCACTCTCCATATGCCTCACTACCGCTACAACCTCAGGCTCAAACGAAGGCCCCTGCCATACGACGACTATGAACCCCCCACCTACACCACCGTCGACTCCTTTGAGCATAGCCAACCCATACCAACCTGGCCAAACATTGTCACCAGCCGGAGCAAGCGAGGGTCATTGAAGCTCTTAGCGATGATGCCTCTAGATATTTTGTACGAGGTCAGTGCTAGGGATCCCTTTTCAAGGTCTCCATTCACAAGTCTTCCCTCCTAGATATTCGAACACCTGCATCCCTTGGACCTCCTACATCTTGCTCGTACATCGAAACGACTCCGTGAAATCCTCATGTCGCGATCCTGTATATCTGTCTGGAAAACTGCTCTCTCAGACGTTCGAGGGCTGCCATTCTGTCCATCCGATTTGACAGAACCACAGTTTGTGAATCTGGTTTTTGACGAACATTGTCATGCAAGTATCCCAACAAGGCTTACACTATCCTGTTGCTGACCCCGATACATTCTTAGTTCTGCCTTGCTCCAAATATTCGGGAGGTCTTTTGGGCTTGCCGTATCAGGTGTTGCTCCAAATGTGTCAACAAATAGTACGTATTGATGCTTTCCCTCGGTCATCGGGTACTAACACTGGTAACTACTGTTTTCAGCTTTATTCCAGAGTCCGCTCTAGAACAAATCATCCCTGACGGTGTTTTGGGGACGAGCCGATGTAGCTCTATATTCCCTTACATCGTCTATCCCAGTATGTTGTATTCTCTTCTCGCTCAGCCTTCTAACTCGCATATTTCTCAAGAACCTCGTCGAAATAAACCCGGGCGGCTTTTGTTCTACTTCCCCGTGGCAGCAGCGTACACCAAAGAGCTGAAGCATGTTATTCGCTCTTCTTCTTTCCCAGCGGTGAAACAGTGGGCTAAAGAGAAGCGAAGGGAACAGCATCAACGTCTTGTGGTAAGCGAGCTCATGTTACACATCCCTACGTGGCTGATCAGAAGGTTCCATGAAGCATGCGGCATTGTGTGAATCATGGAGCATCCACTGGGTATACCGGCGATCGCACGAATTCAATCTCGCCATTAATATCTTGCTCTTCGTACTACTAATTCTTTTATGGCATGACAAAATCTGGTAGGGGGACATTTCAACCTAGCTACACATGGCTCGGGTTGCTTGTTATTTGTATCAAAATCTCATGTATTTGTAGTTTAGGAAGGATAACTTCTATAGTATTATATACCTCATTTCATCGGACATATGTACCCCTGGGGTACGGCCTTCTTTCCTTCGGCCCCGGACCAGTGGCGGTGCTTTCTGTTATCGTTACAGGCTAATGCCAAATACGTTCACCTTCCAGCAAGAAATTGGTCCCTCGTGACGAAACTAACAGCAATGGGGCCCCCTTCCCAGTTCTTCCGCGCGATAGAGAGCGTCAGGGACCAGGCAAAAGATGCACTATACGCAGTTGCATCTTGCCTTTGTCATCAATCTGCGAAAGTTAAAATCAATGGGCGCACATGTTGGTATCCATCACATATCATGTGCCATTGTAGCCTTAATGTCATCCCAGTCCAGATTATAAAGGTACTAGGAGAAGGTGGTTTCTCCTTTGTGTATTTAGCACAGGATGAACATAGCGGAGTAAGTGGCATGATGTTACATTGCCACTCTGGGATATTTTGCTGAAATTCCCGCAGCGGCAATTCGCACTCAAGAAGATACGATGCCCTACTGGTTCTGAAGGTGTAAAGGAAGCGATGCGAGAGGTTGAAGCCTACAGGCGGTTCAAGTGAGTTTGGCAAACTGGAGGCCCCGACCCATCTTATGATATGACGTGTAAGGCATCCCAATATCATCCGAATACTGGTAGAGTGCTTCGCCAGGTACATTTAGAAAGGACTCACATCACGAAAACAGGACTCCGCTGTTGTTCAAGACCCTGAAGGCGAGGGAAAGATTGTCTATCTATTTCTACCCCTATACAAGGTAATTATCAGGCCAGTTAGTAAGTACTCCAACCATTCGTACTAACGACTGTCAGCGCGGTAACCTTCAAGACGCTATCAATGCAAATGTAGTGAATAGAAAACACTTTTCGGAACGCGAAATGCTTCGGTTATTCAAGGGAACATGTGAAGCCGTCCGCGCGATGCACGATTTTCGGGCACGCACGTCTGCGTCCCAGCCTTCACAATCCAATGGAGGTCCGTCTCGCGAACAACAAGAGGCAACGGGCCGGCACTCGGACGATGATGAACGGTTTCCTCAGCCAGAGGGCGATGGCGATGGTGGTTATTCATACGAGTCAGGCGTGAACGTTCCACTGGTCACCAAACATCGTGTCGAAGAGGAGGGTGACGTTATATTCGACGGGGATGAAGATCTCCCTCAGGCTGTCAATGGGAATGATTCAGGAAGGGGAGAACTAGTGCCTTACGCGCACCGGGATCTTAAACCTGGGTGTGTGCTAGCACTTTCATTCACGGTTTCCTACTCGTTTGACACACATATTCATGTCCAAATAGTAACATTATGATTGCTGATGATGGCGTTACTCCGATTCTTATGGACTTTGGGAGCACCGTAAAGGCTAGGGTCGCCGTCGAAGACCGTTCCCAGGCTCTCCTGCAGCAAGTGAGTAATCACACAAATCTTGTAGTTTTTAGTGGCTTATGAATGATACAGGACATTGCGGCTGAACAAAGTACGATGGCCTATCGTGCGCCCGAGCTTTTTGACGTGAAAACTGGCCAGACTCTTGACGAAAAAGTCGACATATGGGTACGAGAGGGAACATTCATCATTCTTACATCCTGCATATCTCATGGCGTCATTTCAGTCCTTGGGGTGCACATTATTTGCACTTGCATACTCACATTCGCCATTTGAGAACATACAAACCACAGAGCAAGGGGGTTCAATAGCAATGGCTGTGCTGAACGCACAATACAAACATCCAAGCTCTGCATATTCACAGGGTTTACAAGATCTAATCGATAGCATGCTCAAAATCAATCCAGTCGAAAGGCCAGATATTCATAAAGTGGGTTCTATATAATCCTGTTTCTCGTAGCTGAAACTTATATGATATCGGTGGGTGGTAGGTCATAGAAATGACAGATCGTGTATTACAGGCATTGGCATGAGACTATGGTGCTGTGGCTTCTGCTGTTATATCGTTGGACACTTGCTTGTATGATAGATACCAGGGGGTTTCAAGTTGAATCTTCGATGGTGGGACTAATACGAAACGATTAACGATAGGATTATTCTACATCAGTTGGCTTCAGCATCCGCGTACCACCCTCTTTTCGCTGGGCCTTCGAGCGTCTCGGTTTTATAGAACCTTTTGAGGCAGCCCGTGCTCTGGCTTGTTTTGCACGTTCTGATGTTGATCGAACGATGTTTTTGATAGCTGTCTGTGTCACCTCGGGTTCATCAATCGGCGATGGTGCCGCTGCCTCTTGGGCAGGTGCTGGTGTTGGCGCTATTTTTGGTACGCTTGATGGCGAAGTGTCTACGCGACGCTTTTTCTTTGGTGGATTTTCTTGGATCGCACCGTCTGGAGGGGTTATTTCGGCCTTTTTAGCTTTGATCTTGGCCTTCTGTTTTTCACGTTTCGCTTTTCGAGCGAGGGACTTTGCTTTCTACAAATTCTGTTCAGACACAAGAAGGAAGCACGATGAGTAAACATACCCGTTTTTCAGCTCGCTTCGACGATTCCGCCGGCGTGAGAGATGGCTTTGGCTTCTCTGATTGACTCAGGATGTCCCATGCATTCTCTGTGGGACTGGCCCCTGACATTGTTTTTGTAAGCTGTTTGACACGTCGCTCATGTGCCTATGGCAGTAATGGAATTTCGTTAGCATGACCTCGGGGGTGGGTGCAATAAAAGCGTACATGCTTTGGAATTTCGATGAAGTTCAACCATTTTTCCACCTTTCAGAAACTTCCCCGGACAAGCAATGCATGCTTTCACGTCCGGATGTAAGGATATGAGATATATTGGATCTCGAAGGGCTTCTTGCACCGTGATTGCGGGTTGTTCGTCTTCATCACTTGAATTATGACTATGTTCTCCTTCACTGTCAATCTCTTCCCCGAGGTCACCGATGTCCGATAGTTCCTCTTCTTTCTCGTTTTCTTCTACGTCTCCCACAGATGACTCGTCTGAATCAGAGTCTGATTCTTCAGAATCTGTGTCGTGCATCCCAAGAACGTCCTTCATATCTTCATCCAACCCTAATTCCTCCTCGTATTCTTTTTTCCTTCGTCGTTTTTCTACTCGTTTGAACATTTGGGATGTCGCTTACGTCTAAGACACGAAGTAAGTAGGTGAACGCACTATTGCAGGGATCGTGGAAGAAAATAGATGTCGGATGGCACGGCCCGGAATTTCGGAAATTTTTGTCGCTAATTTTGAGTTGTGAACACTGAAAAACCATAGGTATTAGGCTTGCCGACATGCACAGACGAGCAGGCTCTTCATGCCAGAATGTGTTAAATACTTCATCTCGGCGTATTGAACCGTCCGGACGTATCAGTCTACGTCGGCAATCCTCATCTGCTCCCCTCCGCCGCCCTCCAGTTCCCCGCCGGGCTCGTCTAGACCCGGAAGACTATGCTGGTGCTAAGAAAGTTACCACGAGACTTATTGATCGCACAGTACGGATTCTGGATGGATGGAAGCATACAAAATCACCCCGAGGCGTGGAGAAACGGTTGGCTGCAACAATCAAAAACCCTCTAGTGAAGAACCGTGGACCCTCTGTCGAACAAATTGCGTATAATACTGGTGAAGGGATTTTCGAGACAGGAGAAGAAACGAGTAGTAGCGAAGGTAATTTACCTCCAGGGACGTTTGTAGAAACACGAAGGTGAGCACCATCACCTTATTAATATGCTAAGAGTCAAACCTTTATGCAGAAATGAAATATCCTCTCATGGTATCGTCCTTGGGGAGGCCCATGTACAAGGAGGGTGGCGGATAGTGACCCTAACATCAGCCGGAGAGGTGTGGTTCCCAAGGAGGGATGATATATTATTTTCTATACCGTCACTCACCCCGGTTGACCTTGCCACAAGGTGTGGAATCTTGCCTCTTCCCACCAACCCAATCCAGGTCAATGCGAGAGTGGAGGTTCTGAGACGCCTGCGTCAAATAGAGAAGGCCGCGGAAGATGCATATAATTCCGTTAGCCAACTGAATTCAAACGTGTATGACCTGGTTAGGTCTCCAGATCCCGAGAAATGGGTCAGCACAACTGTAGCTGAAGTTTCTCGTCTAGTTAGGCCCTCGTCCAACCTCGTTAAGGTTTTCGCGATCCACAAATTTCTTATGGCCCACTCAACACACTTTGTTGCCCATTCGTCTTACCGACGGACACAAAGTTTTAACGTCCGACCCCAATCTCATGTAACCGAACTGGAAACCATAAAAGTGTGGTCGAGACTTAGCGATGGTCCGATTCAATCTTTTGCTAAGAGGGCGAGGAAGATTATGAAAGACAATGAAGGACACTATAAAGAGTCTTACCACGAGACCCCCAGTCAAAAACAGGGAAGCCACTCATGGAGTCGGGATGACAAAACGATCCTCAGCTTCCTTCTGCGTTCCCTGCGGCCCTACCGCAGTACACAAACGGACCCGTACTCTATAGGACAAAGTGCCATCCTGAAATCTATTGACCCCGAAGCGACAGTGGACGACGAAAGAGTTCAGAAAATCCTTGTCGACCTCGGTGTCTTAGCACCCTGGCAGGATCTTACGATGCTCTCGTATGAACTTGATCTCGATCTAGAAGACGAACGCACATCAGCCCGAGTCAAGATGCGAAATGATTTGGTTACAAGAGGATTGTCGTCGCCGCCGAAGCAAGGCCCCCTGGGCCCTGAGGATTTTCATAGATCTGACCCGTTAGAATCAGTACGACACGATTTTGGCGACACTCCTGTGTTTGTTATTGATGAGGGTAATGCACAAGAGCTTGACGACGGAATTTCGCTGGAGCGGATCCCATTAGAACCAGACAGCTTTTGGGTGCACGTTCACATCGCCGACCCCGCCTCTGTCATCCCTCAAACTCATCTCTTTGCGAAAACGGCAGCTGTTCAAGGGGAATCATTATATCTACTACAGCGCACTTGGCCACTTTTCCCCAGAGCCCTCATGCATTCTCCAGAGTATGGACTATCTCTTGGCTCCAGGAAAGGAGAGACAAGAGTTTTAACATTTAGTGCTAAAGTTGACGCTAGGGGAAATGCCGTCGACTTCAAGGTTAGGGCAGGCATCATTCGTAACATCAACATCATCACCTACGATGAGGTTGACCTTGCAGTGAACTCGTCCCTCCCACCCGTTTCGTACCCATTCGGTGGAAAACCAAATGATCCCTCACCCTCACCCCTAGCTGAAGCCCACTCAAAGGATCTCCGGGACTTCATGCTTATAGCCCAGCGCCTGATAACAAAACGTATCACAAACGGAGGTTTCTTCCTATCAAAACCCAATGCTGAAGTAAATGGCCTATCCCAGATAAACCCTGCTATCACGAGCCCCACCTTTGAGCCTTCAGTATTTCGTGGATTCCCCAAGCTTCGATACAAGGTCCAACATCTACATGACCAGGATTCAGGTGCACACAGTATGGTCTCTGAAATGATGAAACTAGGCTGCCGAGCAGTGTCAAGATTTTGTTTAGAACGGGGTACACCCATGCTACGGAGGGTTTCAGCCCCGGTGGTAACTACCTCAGAGTCGGCTCTTCAAGTGATTATGGACAACCGAAGACCAGACGGTTACGTGTCTTTACCGGGATTCTTGAATTATATATCCCATTTTCCTTCAGCGGAATATTCACTTGAACCCAAAGAACATTTTGGGCTGGGTGTCATGGATGGTGAAGGATATGTCCGGTCAACGTCTCCCCTTAGGCGATATGGCGACTTGGTAGCCCACTGGCAACTTCACCATACATTGCTTGGCAATTCAAATCCGCCCCCGTTTGACGCGGAGAGGCTCCAAAATCTAGCATTGTCCCTAACGGCTTTTGAAAATTCCCGAAAAAGTGTTAACAACAATCACAATCTATACTGGAAGATTATGTTCATTAAACGATGGATGGAGGACACTACCAACGGCGTTGGGCGTCAGAACGACCCCTTGGAGAGACTAGAGGCCTATATTTTGGACTCACCACGCCTAAACGTTTCCACGAGAGGCTTTCACGCAAGAGTAGATATACCCATACTCGGCATTCCGGGTCTTTTGGAAGACTTGGACCATAGTGATATCCCTTCCGGTACATCATTTCCTGTGAAAATTTCGGCACTTCGCCTGGGTGTTCGACCTTTGGTTCAGGTCGTCAGGAAATAGCTTTAGGGGATTTTGTGCTAGCAGTTTTTTTATATTATAAACTACATTATGAATAATAATCGTACTAGGTGTGCCCAGAGCGGCCAGGCCTGGGGTCTTGATATCTTATCGTGGTCCCAATAAGGCAATTCGCGTGCGAGACTCCGAAGAGTGGTTCGATTCTCTAGATTTTTTTTGTCACATCAAAAATATAAAATATGCCATAGTTTCTATCGTCCCATTCCTGTTCAGAGCCCCCATCATGTCGTTCGCAGCTCATCTGAACGGCACTGTACCACTCTCTGACCTCTGGTCAGACTATCTCGCAGATGTCCAAGCCTACCTCCCTACTTCTAATTCCCGCATTGCTCTTCTTCTGTTGATAAATACCCCCATAATTGCCATTATTTTGAATGTTGTGTGGCAGTTGGTGCGTGGTTTGATCTCATCTTTTATATTCCTCTGACATTCTGTATATAGGTTGCACCGCGTAATGCCTCAGACCCTCCAGTCATCTTCCATTGGCTTCCAATCATTGGCTCTGCCATATCCTACGGAAATGATCCTCTCAACTTTTTCTTTACTTGCCGAGAAAAGGTACAAACACCCCTATCTCGTAGAGCAACATCTAACTCGATTGACTACAGTATGGAGACGTTTTTACCTTTATCCTGTTGGGGCGCCGCGTCACGGTCGCCCTTGGCCCTAAAGGCAATAACTTCATTCTTGGTGGGAAGTCAACAGTCCTCAACGCAGAGGATGCTTACACTGTGAGAATTGACATTCACACCAACACAATTTAATGTAACTTACATGCCCATACAGCATTTGACTACCCCCATCTTTGGAAAGGACGTGGTTTACGATGTTCCAAACGAAGTGTTTATGGAGCAGAAAAGATTTGTCAAAGTCGGCCTTTCCGCAGACAATTTCCGCACATACGTTGGCATGATCGAAGAAGAGACTGAGGAATTCTTGAAACACGACCCATCTTTCGCCGTTTACCAGGCCAATGACGTCAATGAATGGGGCTCCTACGATGTGTCGAAAGCTCTTCAGGAAATTACCATCCTTACGGCATCAAGAACCTTGCAGGGAAAAGAGGTCCGGGAGAATCTGGACAAGTCGTTTTCTCAACTGTATAACGATCTTGATGGAGGGTTCACCCCGCTCAACTTCATGTTCCCCAACTTACCCTTGGCAAGCTACCGCAGACGGGATAAGGCACACATCAAGATGAGTGACTTTTATGTCGATATTATCAAGAAGCGCAGGGCAGGCGGCAACGTAAGGTTTCTATCCTCAAATTATTCATTTTCTCATTATATGTCTATAGCACCACGAACCTGATATGATTGAGGCTCTGATGCAACAGTCCTACCGTAATGGCAAGCCACTCAAGGACCACGAAATTGCTCACATTATGATCGCTCTATTGATGGCGGGCCAACACACCAGTTCTTCGTCCGGTTCCTGGACGCTCCTACATCTTGCAGCTAACCCAGAAATTGCGTACGTGCTTAATTTTACCTCTTGTAATCAAGGCATCTTAACGTCAAACTCACGCAGTGACGCTATCTACCAAGAACAAGTGAAATATTTTGGCACACCTGACGGCAAACTTCGATCAATGACCTATGAGGAACTTCGGGCTCTCCCACTGATGGACGCAGTCATTCGCGAAACCCTCCGCCTTCATCCTCCTATTCACAGCATTATGCGCAAAGTCAGAGACGACGTCGTCATCCCTCCTTCCCTGTCGGCACCTACCAAGGATACTACCTATGTCGTTCCAAAAGGACACTTCGTGCTTGCCTCACCTGCCGTCAGCCAAGCAGACCCGAGAATATGGAAGAATGCTCTCAAATGGGATCCCTACAGATGGAGTGACCCTGAGGGTGTCGCCGCCCAGGCCTTCGCAACTTACGCTGACGAGCACGGTGAAAAAATTGATTACGGATTCGGAGCTGTCAGTAAGGGTACTGAGAGCCCATACCAACCATTTGGGGCTGGCAAGCACAGGTGTATTGGTGAACAGGTAAGCTAGCCATGTGTTTCCTTCTTCATTGTTACTGAAAATTGCTCCCAGTTTGCATACCTACAACTTGGCACAATTGTTGCAACAATTATCCGACGCATGGAATTGCGCATTGATCAGGTTCCAGAACATAATTACCACGTAAGTTCTCTTCTTGAAGTCCTAGACCGTCAGACATTCAACTATTTCAGACCATGATTACTATGCCCAAAACGCCGAGAAATATCTCCTATAGACGGAGAAAATTTGACTAAAACTTTATCTTAAACTAGAACATAATGATATTCGCAGATTAGAGCCAATATACCACCAATTTATGGATTATAAAGCTACTCACATTTCTGGTCCTTCCAAAAGGACTTTTGAGGGTGTGATTGAAAATGATCGCAGTTTGCATACTTGTGACTGGGCACCATTATTGAGACTATTTGTTATTATGGGTTTATGTATTGGCGCAACCTTTAGACTTTGATCGTGACGCACAAATAACTAAGTAACAAAAACAGACCATGATTTCTCACGACCACTTTGTTATCTGCAATGT
>CEMJ01393924.1:20719-41908 GCA_900068955.1 Clitocybe nebularis | reverse complement strand
CCTTCTTGACTTCAACTTTCAGAATATCTGGAAGTATGTGACAGAGTGATTTATTGTCAATACTAGTCATTTCCACCATCATCACTATCCTCGCCATCGCTTGCGAGGCCGACCACCTTGCCCCCTTCTTTGGCTTCTTTCTCGCGGAGCATCTTGCCAGCTTCACGTAACTTTCCACCAAATGCTTTTCTTGCCCCCATGTTAGCACCAACATCCCATATCTGCAGTTTAGCCTTGGAACCCGCCGCTGCCAATGTGAGGGGGTCGTCTGGAGAAAAGACGGTTGAGAATACTTTCCCCTAGTCATGTAGATAAGTTTCGGTTTGTCAGTTTGGGAGTTTCATTGAATATAACTCACAACACCCAAATCCCTCGAGGCCACCAGACTAACGTTTCTTTTGGTCCCTTCATCCTCTGTGACGTTCCAGACCTTAACAAATTTGTCCGTACCGCCTGTCACGATGCAACCTTTGATGTGTGGATTTACATCAATGGATGAGACAGCACCGTCATGAGCTGATAGTGTAAAACGAGCAGGCGAGGGTAGATCTAGGTTCGAGGGCAACGTTCTAATATCGAAATTGAGAACAAGTCCGTTTTCTAGCGACACCTATGAAAAAGGTTAAGTGCTAGAATACCACTACAAAGGATACTCACGTAGAAACCATGACTCTCCCATGGATCCCACCTTAACGCTTCAACATCGCTGCCTAAAATAGCGCCAACTCCAGAACCAGGAGACCTTGAATCAAACGTCCGCACGGTTCGATCATAACTTCCTGTTAGTAGAACACTAGGTTCCTTTTCATTCCACTGTACAGCTTGTACCTTGTCCTTGTGTACATCGAAGCTTCTTATTGCTCCTGCGCCATCACCTCCTTCCGTAGATTCCCCGTTAATCGTTGGATCTCGACTCAAGTCCCATAACTTGACAGTCCTGTCCGCACTAGCACTGGCAAGTAAATTCCTTTGTACTTTGTTCCAACTTAGGCCCAACACCGCATCTACATGGTATCCTTTCTCCGTTCCTCGATGTTTTGCCTTTTTTCTCTTTTTCTTCCCAGTCCCAAGGGGCGTAGGGATGTGCGCCTTTGTTTGATCTGGGCGTCCAAGGATCGAATTGGGGTACATGGCTTCCACAACATCGATTGACCAAATCTCGATCTCAGGATCAAGGGTTCCAACAGCGATATAATTACCAAAGCCAGGATTGGAAGAATTTTCAGGGATTGGGGCAGAGGAGGACGATGATGCCGGAGTAAAATCCAGCCATTCGAGGCATAGAGGAAAGTTGGGTAGCATTAGATCGTGATGTACGTAGAGATTTTCTTGGGATTCGTCGTAAACGTAAATTTCTAGTTGGGATATCTCGTCCTCGGTTTTGGCAGTAACGAGAATATTATCGGTTGGAAGAACCTCGAGCTCCTCGCGTTCATCGTCGTCGTCCTTGGGGAAAACAGTTCAGCCATGGGCAATGTCATATAGATCTTGACAACCCACATCCTTGAGAGTTATATAAGGGTCCTCCTCATTATCTCGGTAGTATGTGAGGCCCTTGATATTACTGAATGGACCGACGGCTGTAGAAGCGTTGAGGCATGACATCAATTTGAACAGGCTTCACGGCCTCTGACCGTTTGTTTTTGAATCGTCGTCGTAATCATCTAAATTGTATTGAGATAGATCGTCGGCTTTGTTTTTCGGATCTGAATCAACATCCATAGCATCTTCATCCTCGCTAGCTCGTTAATCAGTGATCATTTCGTAGTAATAAAAAAATCCAACAAACTCTACCCAGTTATCTTCATCTTCATCGTCACCGGCATCATCAGCCTCTTCTCCTTCCGCCCCTCGGCCCATTGATTTTGCGGCTTCGTGTGCTCGTTCGAGCTCAGTGCGGGCATCCTCGAGCTCAATTCTCGCTAACGCGCTAACACGCTCTAATTCTTTATCATCAAGAACATACTTTTTGGGGTGTTGCGCTGAGACACCTCGCCGTACCCAGGCGACAGCTGAGATGAGACTGCTCATCGTCGTGGACGTCCTGGAATCGTAAATCTATATGAGGCTGCAAGTAGATTTGATTCATTTGAAGTGGAAAACTTTTCCTTTTCCCACGTGACCGCAATTACACGGCCCGATCTTGTCTGTTCTTCAAGCTGCATCTCTGAACGAACCGTCAACAACTAGAAGTCGTCATATAAACCCCTCCCTGCCATTCGGTACGCTACGGGAGATTGCTCATTTGATGCGACAGTGGGTGCCCTGTGTAGGTTACAATATATATTTACGCTACATATGGTACAGCCCTCCCTTGGCAATATATTCCGCAATTTCCTGAGGTAGGAAGCTTCGCCATTCATTCACCTCCAAGCCGAGACGAGCAACTGCATTTCTTACAGTGCTGGAGCTGTAAGATTGTACATCTTCTTCGATGTCCACGAAAACTATACGCTCGGAGGAGATAAACTCTTCCACAAGGGACATTTTCGTTGGCTCAGAGGTCTCATTTTCGATCTCTTTCGCTGCTGCGGCCGGACGATGTGCACAGACGATGCAGGAATCATCTCCACCGGGGGAAGGCGAGAAGAACTTTCGTAAAGCGGATAACATTTGCGTCTCCGAGTCATAGTAACGCGGTGAGATGAGACGTTCGAGGGTGTCGGTTCCGAGCAAGAACGTCAGTTGAACGTCGTATATTGTAGATGAAGAGGTCGCCTGGGCGAACGTAGCAAATCGGGTGTGGAAATAAGACCACAAACTACTTGATTTGCCCACAAAAGTCGGCTCATCGATGATAGCAACTGCAACATTGGTTTCGGGTATTACAGTGTCATCATCATTGGAATTCCCATGCCGAATAACGTACTTGGAGAGAATATTCATCATCTCCAGTCGCTGAATGTATGAGGCGTCACCTGGTTTCAAGGATTTGTCGACATTTCTAACAGAAAGGAGGAGAAGCTTGGCATCATAGTCTGCAGAAGTGTCGGTTGCTGTACTGCTCCTTGAATAAGATGGGCGCCGAGAGTTGGCAAGAGCGAGATGAGCGAGTGTTGGTGGGTTGTATGAGGAATCCAGAACCAAGATCCTGAGCGGGCGGTGGGCGAGGGGTGCAGATTGGGAAGGTGGAATAGGCCATCTTTCGTGGGGAGTATATACAAGCTCTACAGGGGGGTTGGAAATGCGATTCTGCACACGTCGCAACAGTGAGGCCGTGTATGCAGGGGTTCGTGTGAAAGCCATGTCATGAGCTTCGGGCCTGTCTGGCGAAGAAGACATGTTCTCGCCTGATCGTACTTTTCAATGTTCTACTTCGATGGTTTCGATTGATATTTTAGGTCGTATTCGTGGTCCCTCGTCCTTAGGTTTAGGTCAAACGATTCGAAATTCAAACACGGTGGCGAAAGATAAGATAAGATTTCTAGTCACGGGATCAATGATTGTGATTAGCATTTTGGTTTCTGCACAAGTCCACTCAATACCATGGCGAATCTAGAAAAAGACGAAGATGGCTTTTACACACCCGGTAGGTCTCTAGAAACCATCCTCATTGTCTCAATCCTCAGTGTGCTCCATGACACTAGTCGCGGCCCCCGCAGCGACTTCGACCAATCCCTCGGCTGCCGTCGATGCGGAAAGCTCTGGCGAGAAACCCGCCGGTCCAGGTAAATACGCCTGAGGTATCCTTCTTCCATATCTGAACGTGGCTTTAGGTCCCAACAGCGATCTTATCAAGTCTACCTTCGAAGTCACCGTACGACCATTAGGGAACCATATATACACAGGAACAAGATGTTCACTTGATACTTTAGGTAACATTGGCGGACCAGCAACAAGATCCAGACTCCCCTTTATACAGCGCCAAAACTTTTGAGGAACTTGGCCTGTGACTATAATTTCCTTTGCATCGCGTACATATCTTATGTCATATTTTATGCAGGCATCAGGATCTTCTGAAAGGAATTTACGATATGGGTTTCTCTAAACCCTCGAAGATTCAAGAACGCGCCCTCCCACTGTTGCTATCTAACCCGTCAGTACATTTCTTTGGATCGAGATCTTGAAAATGTATCTCCTATATGCTATAGACCTACAAACATGATCGGCCAATCCCAGTCTGGAACCGGAAAAACAGCTGCTTTCGTTTTAACCATGCTAAGTCGAGTGGATTTTACAAAGAATAAGCCTCAGGTACATATCTTCCTTTATCGGATTGGAGTCCGTCCTAATATCTGTGTATAAGGCACTCTGCCTAGCTCCATCTCGTGAACTCGCACGACAGATCATGTCCGTAGTGGTGGCTATGGGGAAGTTCACGAACGTGCAGACTGAATACGCGATCAAAGATAACCTCCCCCGTAACGCGACGAACATAACAGCGCATATCATCGTAGGAACGCCCGGGACAATGACTGATCTGATGAGGAGAAAGGTTGGCATGTAACACTCATTAAGTGATCGCGAGATAAAGTTCGAAAACAAAGGTTATTGACGTCAGTGAGGTCAAGGTCTTCGTACTAGATGAGGCGGACAACATGCTAGATCAGGATGGTTTAGGCGATCAGACACTGAGAGTCAAAAAGTGCGTGGTTTCAAATCGTCGGGAACTCTAGGTGATAACACTTTGCAGTATGCTCCCTCGCGATCACCCCACTCAAATCATCCTCTTCTCTGCCACCTTCCCAGACCACGTCCGAGCGTTTGCCTCCAAATTTGCACCAAACTCTAACAAGATCGAGCTTCAGAAGGAGGAACTTAGTGTCGAGGGGATAAGGCAGTTTTATATGGACTGCAGAAACGAGGAACACAAATATGACATCCTCGTGAGCTTGTATTCCTTGCTGACAATTGGGCAAAGTATCATCTTCTGTCAAGTGAATAGCATCCTTTATCAACGTGCACATGGTCACTGAACATGTGTACATAGCATCGACATACTGCAGACAGGATTTCCGCACGGATGACAGCAGAGGGGCATAAAGTTGCTTCTCTGCATGGCGCGAAGGATGCATCTGAGCGCGATGCCATCATTGACAACTTCCGTGAAGGACGGGATAAGGTGAATGAATTGTTCCCTATTAACCTGACTTTCCTTTGAATTATTCTCTCCCATGTAGGTCCTGATCACGACGAATGTGATTGCTCGGGGAATCGATATTCTCCAAGTGAATATGGTGGTCAACTATGATCTCCCTCTCATGAATGAACGAGAGAAGGGCGCGGACGAACGGCCCGACGTTGAGACCTACATACATCGGATCGGTACGTATCCCACGCCGTACCAGGGAAGTTTTACTGAAACATATTCAGGTCGGACGGGACGTTTCGGGCGCAAGGGAATATCAATCAACTTTGTGCACGATAAGAAGACTTGGCTTCAAATGGAACAGATAGAAAAGGCCATTGGAAGGCGGATCATTAGAATCGAGACGAATGATCTCGACGAAATGGAAGAGGTTTGTATTCACGATTATAAAGTTCTGAGTTTGTGGCTTATTTACCCATTCAAACAGAAAATGAAGAAGGCGTTGAAATGATAGATCGAGAAAGCTTTTCTGTATCAACTCAATTATAGTGTTTTGCCGTTAAACACTACATTCCAATATCGATTATAATTGACTTCAATTTTTCGTCTGGCTAAGAATTGATAAGAGAAATCTATTATGAGTCATTGGTACACATGAAACAAGTAACTAATCATGAAAGTGCTATGTAAGTGTGATGATGGTAACAACGATTATCCAGGTGAGAGTAATACGAGATGGAAAGGGTGAAGTGACTTGGCTCAAGATGACTTGGAAGCCTGGGCAAAAGCGATTGCAACAGTCTAGAAATGGGATTCGTAAACAATTTAATTAGGAATATGAGTCAAGATACGCACCTCTGAATGGCTTAAGGAAATTAGGATCTTTTTGATACCCCTGGCTTCTGCTTGCGTCTTCGCGTCGCCATGGAGCGTAACAGAGGGGACACCAGTTTCAGGATCGTTCAATATCTCGATGTCTCGCATAGAGGCCGCAGCACCCTTAGACTTCACACCAAGAGATTTGAAAACAGCTTCTTTTCCTGCCCATCGTGCTGCAAAGGACGACGGTGGAGAAGGTTGTGTACGGCAGTAAGCAGTTTCAGCGTCCGTGAAGTTCCGCGAGACGAATGTAGGATTATGTGAGGGGACGGCAGATATGAGCTCTGGGAGTTATATATGTTAGACAAAAACATCAAGGGCATCAGAGATGCGACAGACCTTGGTCGACACCAACACCCATGACGGAGTCAGTAGTCAAGGCGCTTTCGCCACCAGCTGCTATTATGGAGGATACTGTGGGAGCATTAGAGACGTCAAGGGATACATCGGTGTTGAGCTTGTTAGTGAAAGAGTACGATCCCGTCTTGGGGTCAAGAGTCGCCCGCGCCATGGAGTTCAGAAGAACCTTTCTTTCTAGGTCACCGAGGTATGGCGGATGTTCCTTAACCTTGACAAGTGAGTTCTTGATCATCATGTCGCTCATTGCCTTGTAGGACTGAAGGGCCCTGACACGGTGACGTTCCTTGTATTGATTGTAATAGGTGGGCTCCAAGGCTCCAAAGAGGTATCGGGGATGAAGGACGAGGGCGGTTCCACCGACTTGTCCGAAACCGAAGGAAGACTATGATGCTAATTAGTAAATAAAAGGTATAAATTACAGTAATACATACCATGACACCAGCACGTATACCATCGGTATAGATTGATTTGGATGGGAACATGAGGAACTGACGGTCCTGGAAATGAGAGTCGATGTTACTGAAGACAGGTTAGTGTGGCATAAGACATTTATTGAAAGGACAACTTACTCGCTGTTGCGATTACCGGGGATAATGCCTGTGGTAACAGTTTGTAACAAGCCGGCCATTTGCCAGGCAGCAGAGCCTCCCTTTGAGTGTCCAAGAAGACTCTTCTGAGCCATGATAGGAACGGCATTGCCTGGCGTACGTGAGATTGTAGTGAAAATATCATTCCAGATACCCGTTTCGTTCTCCTCCTGCGAATTATCGAACGGTCAGAAGATGGTCAGATGATTGAGAGGACCACATACATTTGCCCCTGTGCTCGTCCCATGAATTGATAAGACACCGATATCATCGGCAGTAAGGCCCCAGACAGAAAGGGCGCGACGGAGAGGAGCAATTCGGGGGTCAATACCCTCAAGCATACCATACATAGCAAGAGCATCCTTTTCTTGTTGAACGGCTTCCTTCTCAATATCCGCCACCCTCGAAGAGAAGTAGTCCGAGTCAAGGGACTCGCCCTGAATCTTGCGGAACTCAACCTCTTCTTGAAGCTGGCTGTGTTCATGGGACAACCATTGTGAGATCTGAGTGCGTCGGAACGCTAATTGACGAGAGCGATATGCAACATCAAGTATCGGCAGAGGGTGTTTCGATGGGACTTCTCTTGCGACAGTGAGGGCACCTTTACCAGGCGCTGGGACGGAACGACCAGCCTTGTCGCTGTAATGCCATCAGATCATTAATCTCCCGTGACCTTAATAAGTTTGTGAACTTACGTCGATGTCGAGGTAAACGCGAGAATACCACGAATGGGAGCGCCAAGATCAAGTGCAGTCCTAGCACTCATAACAATGTGCACACCAGTACCCTAATATTCGTGATTAAGATGCGGTGATGAAGATAAATCACATGCAACATACCTGAGCTTCCATGAACTGAAGAGATAGCATCGGAAAATGGTCAGCCCAGAGTTATTGTATTTCAGGGAAATGGTACTTACCCCAGCACGGGATGTAGTTGCTGGGCGGGACATTTCTGTTGGTTCGCGACCCATGGCAAACTCGGTTTCGGCATTGCTGGTAGCTTTCATATTGGCAAACTCGTAGGACCCCTCTTCACTGATGTCATCAAAGCCACCAGCAATCATGATCTTCGCCTTCCCAGACAAGATAGAGTCACAAGCAATTTCTAGTGATTGAAGGGCGGTGGCACTAAGAGTTACTTCAGCATTGTATTTTCAAGGTGACGATGAATAAATTACCAAGCCCCAACGGGAATCTTTACCGGCCCACTAGATGACATCAGGAGAAGGTTGACCCAACCAGCAGTGGTGTTGATGAAACTGAGTTGGGATGAGATTAGATAGTTGTGGTGTTTACGATGATAAATAACGACTTACGTCTCTTGCAAAATGTCATTTTGAACTTCGCGCTCATCGCGACGGTCCTTGAACATCTTCGCCATGCTTGTTACACCTCCCATACCACTGCCGAGCGAAGTCCCGAGTTCTGAGGGGTGGATATATTTGTATAGCTCGTATGGGTCCGTGATGCCCGACATGTTAAGAGCCTCTGCGGTGCACACAAGAGCCCAAAGAGTCGCGCGATCGGTCTGGGCAATGATGTCGTCTGGAATTCCATAACGGCCAGCTTCCCAGCCCGTAGGGATTTGGCCTGCAACCGTCCTGCTGAACTTGAAAGCCTTGGGAACAAACACGCAAGCGCCTTTCTTGAGCTTAGCAAACCATTGTCCACCCCCGCCAGCCCAAATGTCGCATTTATCGCCGTGCTGAAGCTTGAACTTCTCAGCCTCGGATTCTGCTACTTCGATGGGCTCCAAGTCATGAATGAGTTCGACTTCTTGATTAAAGACCTTCTTCTTTGGATCATATCCTCGGAAAAGTTCAGGTTCTGAGGGGCAACATAAGTATAAAAGCATGAACTTAAACATACTATGATGACTTACCAATCAAACGGACACCAGCATGGGCCAAAATATCCTTTTCATAGCGACCCTTCACATCCTTGTCATCAACGGGTTCACCAGATTTACTATCCACCCATCCAACATAGAGCGAGCCATCCTTAAGACGACCATCGAAGTGTTTGATGAAGCCCATCATCCACGCCATTTCAATACATCCTTCAATGGTAAATTCGCCTCTTGCTTCCATCTCCCAACGAGTACGAGAACTGCCCCATGGTCCAACTTCGGCAAATCCAGTGACAACCATGACCTTATCCAGATCAATGAGTCCACGGAGATGAGATATATCTTGTAAAGATGCGTTTGTCTCCAGGGTAGGGAAGTTGAACTGGAAATTTGCACGAGGCAGAACGTCAACAGTCTGCAATAGACGTTCTGCTTCAACACCATTGATAACCTTAAAGTCAGCAGAGTTATCTCGAGTGATCGCACGACGAAGATCAGCCTTTTTGTTAAGTGTCGTACGAATACGCGTCGTAATGTCCGCCAAATCGGGCAGCCGATCCATGCCTCCATTCAGATCAGCCCATATCGGCTCAACCTGAGTAATGCTGAAAAGGAGGGGATGCATGAGCCCAAGAATGTTGAAAGCCATCTCCTTGGCTGAGAACGTGCGGACGCCATAGCTTTCCAGCTCGTGAGCAACAATGTTGGTAGGGCCCATGAGTCCAGTTCCCCGGGTCCATCTAGATAAATTACTAAGTTAGCCATCCTAAAAAATAACTGGATAACGAATACTTACCCAATAACGGCACCTGCGAGGCAAAGATACTCTCCCCAGCTCTCGGAGCTCCAACGTTGGAACAGTGTCTCAAGCGAAATCTTAGATTCGGAATATAAGCCATCGTTACCAAAGAGACCATGATTGGGCGACAGCGGTAGGATAACTTGGGTTGGACGGGTAACGAAATGACGGCTGGCCTTTTTGTTCTTGACCGCACCGAGAATTCGAAGGAGGTTTACAAGCATCATTCTGTGGGCAAGCTCGGATCGATCATCCAATCCATCAATTTCCCTGCCGTTCTCTGGGATACCTGCGAAGGGAAGGATATAATCCAGATCCATGCCCAAGTTGGCATAGATATAGTCAACGAGGGCCTCGACGTCTTGTTTCGAAGCTTGGTTGAAGGGAACGACGGTCAAAGCAGCACCACGGCTCCCAAACGTCTGGAAGATGGATTGATAGTATTCCACAGTTTTGCGGTTGTAACTGGACGTGGTGATGACAACGTGAGCACCTCCGGACAGAAGTCCCTTCACGATTTCGACTCCAATAGAACCTTTGCCGACTCCAGTGAGCAACGCGTTCTTGTCTTTGAATGTTGTACCCGAAGTGGCAATCTCGTGAAGAATATCCAAATAGACCCCAGTTAGATTGCTACTGTACTCCCAATTCGTGCCAACTTTGCGTTTCAAGTGGAGAAGGGGTACTTTATCTGCAGTGACAGAAGTGACGGCGGATAGTTGGGGACGGAGGAACTGGGATGAGGACCGACGGCTTCTGGGCGCTATGCGGGCACGAGAGTCAGGGCCTTTGTGAAGTGAACGAACGACACCCTCATAAAGGGCTTTGATGCGGTTCTTTTGCTCTTGGCTAATTCCGGGCTGGGATTTCACGACCGTCCAAAGTTTCAAGACGTCATCCTGAACCTTCTGAATGTTGACAGCACCGGAGACGGTGTCTCCACTAGCCATTTCCTCAACATAGGCTTCAAGTTTGCGAACGTTCTCTCGAACAACCTCGGAGTAAACAATGTCACCCTTATCCGTCACTTCGGTATGAGGGGCAGTTGGGAATGTCACTAAACGATTAAATGAGTAACACGAAGTATTCCTATGGTGAAGTACGAACCATCTTTGTAAACGGGAGGTTGACCAATGACCTCTCGTGTGTTATCGATCAAGCGTTGACCGAACTCCTTGGCTAGTTTGTAGGTTTCACCTTTTGTAGGGTCACATTGATCAATGTTGTACTGCATGTATGTCAGCATATCGGGATCGGCACGATTTAAAAGGGCGATGCAGCGCGCAGTAATCTCCCTATCAACAGTGGTTAATCTTCCGAAGATGATGTCGTAGTACATCAGAAGAGCGTCTTGTCGAACCCAATTCCACGACGAATCGAAGTGACGAGCTTTGAGCGGGTCAAATCGAGGCTGGATCCCATCGATGTATGAATCTCCGTGTTCCCTAGTGATGCTGTCCAACTTGGCTTGAAGAGCCAGGCTGGTGGCCTTCTCCTTGTCGAATGCAATCTCGCCCGCTCGTGAGTCGCGTCCAAGGTAGCGCATATACAGCTCAACATGTTGAGCAGCAAACTGTTCTTGGTCTGCCTGGAATTTCAAGAATTCTTCACTATTGATAGTTGCACCACCGCCACCACCTGCGGCGGCACCAGCACCAGGAGCAGACAATGAAATCCCTGAACGTTGAGCGTAGATAGTAACAATGCCATCCAGCCACGTTTTAGCCTCAACTTCAGACGCGAGACGCTTCGGGGGCTCTAATGTGGTAGCCAGGAGAAGTACACCATCGGAACGAGAGGGTCCAAGTCCCCAAGCTTTGGATAGATGGGCCTTGATAGCAGAGGCATTAAAGCCACCTGGCATCTTCCCACCGACAAGACGAGAAATGAGGCCAGTGCTGTATTTGCCCAATGCTCCGCCGAATCCTGTCCCAAGAGCAGACCCAAGTTCTTCCAAAGGAAGTTCTTCTCCCTTCTCAGGTGCCGAGGTGAATTCTTGCTGAAGATCTCCTAGAATCTCATTCTGAAGAGTCGATTTTCCACCAACAAGATCCTTGATTGACTTAGAAAGAGGCACTTCATCAACACGCTTCTTCAGCTTTTGGGCGACGATGACACTAAGAATGTCGATGGCTTTGATTGGCACATCTTCAATAGCAGCCGCAGGCCCTGATGATGCCGCAATTTGTACTGCTACGGGTTGAGCAGTAGCAACGGCGGGGGCGGAGGAGGGGGCGTCTGATGGAGCATCTTCAGTGCTGGGTGCTTCGAGTTCATCCTCATATTGATAGTAGATTTCCTTCACGTTCTTGGAATGACAGAGGATCGTGCGTGCCCGACTAACCGAGTCGTCACCAGTCTCATATTTGGCCTTGAGGGTACGAGTAGCCATGCCAGTGAGAGTAGGCGAAGGCCCAATTTCGATGAAGCGTTGGAATGAGAATTGGTTAAAGAGACGATCTTGAGTCTCGATCCAGCGGACGGGAGAAGCGAATTGATAGGCCAGAAGTTCCACCAAGATGATATATGCGAGCTTCTGACGTTGCTCCGAGCTGTCCCATTGATCTTCTTCCCACTTCTTCAATACTTTATCGAGGCGAGGAGACGAGGTCTGGTCATAGATAAGTTGGGCGTAATCCTTGGATACATCGAAGGGCTTGGCGACTAGATTGGGAATATATTTCCCGACAAGCATATCAGGATTCAGGTGTGCTGCATTGATTTTCTTAGAGAGATCTGAGGAGTCTTGGTTAGACGAATTTGACTAGTTTATATCAACACCTACATGCACGGAATGGCATCACACCTGCCCAAAGGTATCGTGAATGGAAAGGAACATCAATGCCAGGCAGAGGGATTGTTGCAAATCCGCGCTCTAGCTTGATGTAGCCTTCATCCTTTTGTTGCTCAATTGCTCGTTCGTGGCAGGATTTCACAATATCTCCGAGCATTTCTTTCACCTTATCTACGGTGTAAGTCTCCGTCAACTTTGGGAATACAAGTCAGATATATTTTTGGAATGAGCAATAAAAGGATTTACCTTGGCTATATCGATCTTCTGGACTTTCAAGTAGTTCAAGACGTTGGTCATTGTTTGGAGGGCGACAAGTTCTCCAGCACAGACGTATTGTTGGCCCTAAACAGAATGAGCAATATTAAATGCATAGTGCTGGAAATACATACCTCCACGTTATAGTTCACAATCTCTAGGAGAGAACCAGTAATGACAGCGATGCTGTCAACAACCTCCCGTAAGGCAGCATCACTGAAAGTCTTTGAGATGCGACTGGGGTTGACGGCACACATCGCGTAGTTCGACCTGTTTTGCGCGTCACGCTCAACAGCACGTTGCATCGTAATACCACGATAGAAGACAACGTCAACGAGTGCTGAAATATGAAGGACGTCGGCGATAGATGCCAAAGCAGAGTATTCACCAAGCGAGTGGCCGGCGAATGCGCAGTCCTTTTGAACGAATCCTTTCATGCGCATATCTTCGAAAGCAGCTTTCTCCGTAACAACGAGAGCTATCTGCGCGAATTGGGTAGCAAACAGGAGCCCAGCAGGATGGCTGAAAGTATACTTCGGCGTTCGGACATCGATGTCGGCGAAGAGAGGAAGAGTCTTGACATTGCCATCCTTATCCATAGTATCGTAGGTCATGTCCATGTAGCGCTGACGAATGGCTTGCCCTTTGATGCCTCCAAAGTGGATAGTCTTAGTCTTTGGATTATCTTTGACGATTTCAACAATCGAGAATCCATAAACAGCAAGGAGATGGGCATCGGCTCCATCCCAAACTGCACGAGCCGCAGGTGAGCTGTTATACAGATCCATGCCCATGCCAGCTTCCTGAGATCCCTGGCCGGTGAAGACATAGACGGTCGTGGGTTGGGAAACTTCAGCAGACCCTTCTAAGACTTTGTCTCCATTGCTGTTAGAGGTTTCAATCTTCACGACTATGTTGCCGTCCCGCATTCCAGTATGACGGATCTTGACAGTGAGACTATCGCCGGGGAGAACCATTCCAACGAAAGAGACATTATATCTATGAAATTTAAAAAAAAATATCAGTCGTCTGTTTTTATTGAACAAATGATTTCACATACGCCAATACCCTATCAGGGTGGCCGTGAGCAACAACGGTCTCCACATATCGGCGTGTTGCGGCGCTGGACCAAAGCCCGTGCGTAATTGTGCCAGGAAGTGAAGCATAGTCTGAGAAATATGGATTGATGTGAATGGGGTTGAAATCACCAGAGATCATCGAGTAGGGCTCATTGGTGAGAGGTGCAGAGAAAATGGTGCTCTCATCTGCCGTTGTCAGGGTATACCCATCATTAGGCAAAGGAGTAACGAGGCCTTCTGGAGTTCCATGACGCTGAAGGTATGCGAGGACGGGATTGCCTTGGGAGTCGTCTTGTTGGAAGTCGACTGTGCCAAGTTTGACCAACACTTTCAACTGGTTCCGAACGAAGATATCGCCCGAGACCGAAACATTGCGATAAGATGTCCTGTCCTTAAAGAACACTTGAGCTTGCGTCCTAAAGATCAACGAAGTACCGGCCAGTAGGGGCTTTGATGCATCAATCCATTCGAACCACTCCTTCGATTGAAGGACGCCCACATCGGCATCCGTCTGAAGTGGGACGATGTAGTCCGGCTCCTCAGTGGTCTCGAACGTGTTCTGGTAATCAACAAAGCGACCACGGTATAAGAATGCGGAGACGACCTCAATGACCTGGAGACCATCACGGTAAACATGACCCTTGACCTTGACGATCTTGCCCTCATTTGCGTTGGTGACGGAAACGATACGCGCTTGTGCTTTGCATACGTCCCCTACTTGAAGGCATTTGGCACCGTCCACCATGCGGAACCCGTTCGACAAATGAACCAACTTAAGGAGATCACCATCGATAGCGGAGGGGAAGATTGACTTCATGATAGCCTATTCACAATCAATTAGTACGTTCCAGAATTGCAATAATAAACAGAACAAACCTGCCACCCAGTGACAATGGCGAAGTCCATAGGCGCCTTCATGTCATCACTACGGACACCCTTGAATGACTCTCCTTGGTTGCCAACCACGGCACAGAACTGTTCTACATCTTCAGACTCAATGGTCACCTCTGGGCCATCAAATGTCTCCCTGATATCAATGTTGGGCAAAGTGGCATCATCGCCGTACCATAACTTCCAGTAAAATTGTTTGATGCGAGAATTCCTGCCGAGAGCGATCTCGTGGATAGGTGCAAAGCCTTGCGATGGTTCATAACGGAATTGTAGTGAGAGGGGAACTGATACTTCACGGCGCTCTTCGAACATCGTCATGTCAATAAGCCTCGATTGCGCGTTATAGATGATCTCGACGGCTTTGAATGAAGGTTTGTGAGAACCATACGAACGGGCGGACCCATATACAGTAACTCGGGAAGGAGATCCATCTGTGCCCGATACGACCACTTTCTGGCCAAGGCGAGGAGCGAGAATGCGGCGCAATGGGTTGTCGATATACTGGGTACCTTGAACAATGGTAGGAGAAGTGAGCAAAGCTCTCAACCAACCCAGTGAACTACCAGCCAAGGTCTCCAACCACGAAGAAGTGTCCGGGATGGAACCAGAAAGTTCATACACAACTTCCTCTCTGCTCTCAGATCGCTCAACATCGTGGAGCGGTGATGGAACAGCAACGGGCTGAGCACTGAGGTAATCGATGGTAGGGATCAAAGACTCGTCACCGTTATATTTGCGGGCGAGCAATCGATCGATGAGAGACTGGTTAATGTTTCCCAAGAGCTCCTTGATAGGCTCATCCTTGACAACAGAGCCTTTGACAGCAACGGGGCCCTGGAGGATACAGACCCGCTGTGGATCTTGGTCAAAGACAGCTTCGATGTCTTCTGCAGCCCAAAGCGAATCCTGGCGATCATATAATTGTCAGCAGGAGTGCACCGAAGGGAAACTTGACTGAACAAACCTTCTTGAACCAAACTTCGAACGAAGCATCAAGAACAGGAATAAATGGCACAGGCTTCTGTCCAGGTCTCTGGGAGATAGCAAGGAAAAAGGCACTATCCTCCGAAGCAAGGAGCTGCTCTGTAGCCAACGGATAAGCCTTGAAGAAAGTCTCAACAAAGGAATGAGGCTCGTCAAGGGAAGTGTACGATTGAAGCAACGAGGCCTTTGTGCTTCCCCCATTAACACCCGCAAAGCGCTCCTCGATTCTCCTCAGCCAGTCCCCTGTCAAGTTCCGAAGAGAGATATCGACCCAACGGCTCTCATGGGAAACATACATCAGCCTAACCATCCTCAAAACGACCTCCTCGTATGTCATATCGCCCAATAATGGGACGACGGTTCCATCCTTCTTCCACCCAAACCATGGCTTGCTGAAGTCCTTGTTCAACTTTCCGATGACCTCATCCCTGCGCTCCGACAACCATGCGACTCTCTTCTCCTTCGGCAATTTGAACACAGTATCGTCAAATTCTTTCCAGAGCTTCACTCCACGTGTAGCCACCTTATGGATTGGCTCTCCAAGCTCGGAACGAACGGTCAAGATACCACCAGTAGGTTTAGCGTAAGTGCCTTCCCAAGCACTATCGTCTACACCCTGGGCAGCAACGATGAGGTCTTTAACGGAAGGGCTTGTATGCGCCTCCTTTGCTACCATCACACGACTGGCGAATAAGAAGCCGTCGAACGGCATCGGCTGAACACCGAACATCTCCACCGACCAATCACCAGAGAGGTACGGCCAAACATCATCAGCAGATCCGAAGCCTGAACCACCAACGAGGGAGATATTCGAGTGCTGGCGGATAGACCTGTAGGTAGACAAAATGGGTTGATGGAAGTCCTCAAAGGAGTGGTGGCCTCCGGCGCGACCTCCAGTCCATTGCATTATAATAGGGAAGTCGGGGTTCGAAGCAGCAATGTTGATAACCTGTCGAATACCATCAACGGATCCCGGCTTGAAAGCAACATGCTTGATTCCAGCACTTCTCAAGCCATCGATAATCTCGACAGCCTTCTCGGTGCTGGGAATTCCAGCAGCGACACAGAATCCTTCTATCGGAATTCCCTCCTTGCGCATTTCTTGCCATAACGGGAACTGGAACCCGAACTGGCGAGGGTTGATATAAAGAGAGTTCAACGTGATACCAACACCAGCAGGGATATTCTTCTGGATCTCTGCAACTTTGGAGCGAAGGGCAGCGGCATTGTAATGGCCACCACCAGCAAGTTCGATGTGGAAACCTGCGTCAAGAACGGCGCTAACAAAACCGGCCTTCACTGTTGAAGGCGTCATCCCTGCAACCATGATGGGAGGTTTTCCGAGAAGACGGGAGAATGGGGTATCAAGGTGGATAGTTCCATCGCTGTAGATAACTATTGTCAAAATCTAGACATCATCTAGTATGGTAGTAGACTTACCTGGTGCGGACCAAACCCGGAGACCACTTCTTGCTCCACCATTCCTCATACTTAACATCGACCGAGTCGTACAATTCTGCATCTCCTTTGCCACGATCTCCCGCGACAATAACACGAACACCCCGACCATCAAGATTTCTCGCAGTCAACGGACCAATTCCGCTGAGACCTCCGGGACCGAAATCAATGGCATGAGTAGCCGACTCCGGGAAGTCGGTTGCCTTGTACCAATGGATAGGCGAGACAAAGATCTGGTCACAAAGAGAGCGAGTAATAGATGTTGATAGATCACGTAGATCGGACCCTATGATATCATATCAATTAGTATCGTATAATGACACGAATTAAATGGCAACCTACCATCTTCGGTATTGAAGACCGGAATTTTCAAATCCTCAGAAGTCCATAACTCCTCTCCAAGATCTTCTTCAACGAGTTTTTCTGTCGTTCCGGAAAGGTATTCGCTGTGATAGGGCACAGCCACCACGAGGAAACGGACGGAGAAGACAGGTTTGCGCTGCGAGAAAGGCGTTTTGCTTTGATCCAGACCACTGGGGGCGCGGACTTTCCTCAGGTTGGTGACTAGCCCGTAGAGCGAGCGAGCGGGACCAGTAACAACAAATGCGCGAGGTCCATTATGGAGGGAAACGTGAAGTTTCGAGTTATCAGGAAGGTGCGAGTTAGTCTTCTTGATATGGGGCTCGAGCTCTGTCAACCCCAGGCCGGTGATAGACAACATGGGGCTGGGAGCACCTTCTCCGCCATCAATAGAATCCTGAACGATGATGGGGTCCAAGGATACAACGGGGAATGCCTGTTGCCCACGAAGGCCTGAATAAAAGAGCCATTTCAAGGCTTTGTGCGAATTTTCGCTGAACTCATCAAACGACGCAGAGGCGGCGATGGCGACTGCGGAAACAATTCCTTGAGAATGACCAGTAGCTCCAACAATGCAACTACGAAGCTCCCCGGGGGTCAATCCTGCTACCTTGCACACGACGAGATATTGAACGAGTTGAGTGAGACCGATCAGAGGGAATGAGACCGGGACTGATGCCAGATAGGCAACAGATGGACGAGGGGATTTCCCAGACAACCAGGAAACAACGTCAAGTCCATAAGTGTAATATGTGGTGGTTTGCTGCTCAGCTGCCAATGGCACGAGCACTTCTTCCGTCATGGTTGCGATGAATGGTGCGACGAAAGGCTTGTAGATGTCATATAATGATTGAAGTTCATCGAAATATACTTCGTTTGTTCCTTGGCCACCGAATAACGCGAAAACGGAGGCGTCTCCGCTGTTAGCAGCAGATAAAAGCGCGGACTGAGGGCCGGCAGGAACGTCTTCTACTTGCTCTTGAAGAGCTGCGATAGCTTGGAAATATGCGGCAAGAACTGACTTGCGCACATCGGTGTCGAACGTGGACGTCAACGTATGGATATCCTTTGTGGAAAGGAACGAAGACGTGAAAAATGTAAGCACATTGAGGAGGAGTGAGGTGCGTGCTTGAGTAGATTGGGGCTCCTTGTGCAAACTGCTGGCGACAAGAGCGAGGAAGTTGGCAGAAAGCTCTACAGTTGCTTCTGCTTCATTTTCAAGTTGTGCTGTCGCGTCTACTGCGTCTAACAAAGACTGGTTGTGCGTAAATTCGTCCCGAAGGACTTCGGCAACAATCCATTCGTCTGAATTTGTGGATACTGGGATAGAGACCTAGGATACATTAGTCTTGCCACGTTCCACGACGAAAAATTGCAACTCACTCTAATTTTACCCAGAGAAAGAATTAAAGGTCTGGTAGGGATACTTTGAGAGTGAACGGCATGGCCATTTGCAACCGCCATTCTGATATAGCTGATGTTCAGCCTTTTCAGGAGAGGTTTGGAAAAGAGGGGTATGAGGTCTCTAGTTGGAGGACCAAGTTGATAGAAACCAAAAATTATATATGTCCCTGACAAGTCCTGGACCCCAAACGTCTTCCCCAACGGAATTTTTGGAGATCGACACGTGACCGCACTCCCATAACTTTGGACTTGACTTTGCTCGGCTACAACCGAATATCGGTCGCCGCCCAACTTGGCTTTACATATTTTCTTACATGCCGTCGCAGACCTTTGCGTTCGCCTAGTAACTCATGGTTTTTTCCGTAATAAATTTCATCCACGTTCACAACACGCGCCCAATACGCGTGCCACACTTCCAATCACAGGTAGAAATCTTTGGGGGTATCACAAATGGTGCCTTCATGAATTGTTGGGTGTTGGGGCTTATCAAGGCGCCTGATGACCAACTCGGGGCCGCAGATGAGGAAGCAACAAAACCTGCGTAAAATGTGTCGAACAATATAAAGCATATCAGCACTCCCCTATCTCCCGCTCCTCGTTTCCTTCTCAACTTCACAGATCTCCTGTACGCCTTCCCGAAAGAACACTACGTTGAACTCAAGAAGCCCCCTGCGCCCCTCATATACGCTGGTTGGCAACAATGCTAGCAACGCAAGCTGAGGTGTGATAAGATGGTAGGTTAATGTTGTGCCGGGTGTCGATGGATGAAGAGAAGTGGCGGCACTGGGATAGAATAGATCTTTCGATGTGGTTCCAGGTGTGCTGCTTCCACTCGGCGTCGCTGGTTCCGTTGAAGGTGAAGAGCCTGGGGGTATGGGTAATAACGATGATGTGGATGAAGCAGAGGGTGGTGGAGTCATGGGCAACGGCCTCCTAGAACTCGTAGTGGCAGACCTAGGCCAAAGATCAGTTTCGAAGCCGAAACGCCAAGGAAATGATATTACTTGTACAAGGTTCCAAACGAATTCAACATCTGTAGATAATCACAGCATAGATTATGGGTGGCAGAGTCCACTGGAGACGCGTCTGTCGCAATATACAACCGCGAAGTTGTATCAAATAGAAACGCTTTAGGCGATTGTGAATTCTGAAAGCCCCATAAGACAATCTCTTAAATGATATCCCCATTTACTTACCGCACAAAACACGTTCAGCAGATCTTCGAGATACGGCAATGATTCCACGAGCTTGTGCAGGACCTTTGAGAAAGCTTCATGTAAAGAATGATCGTAGACCGAGGTCAAGTGGAAGTTTAATTGGACTTGTTCGTATTCAGGGGATATGTCCAGTAAACGGTCGGAAACGCGTTCATGAATCTGTCTGAAATTCTCTAAAGTGATCGAAATGGTCAAGACTGGAAAAGTCCACGGAGGGCAATAGTGCGTACCAATCTTGTCATCCTCTTGTAGCTTTTCGGCCTTGTGAACAAAAACCTCAAGGCTCATATTGGGATTCTCTTGATAAGCCGCCACAATGAACTCGACCAATTTTGAAATTGGTTGATTGTAGAGATCCTGGATACGCGACCTGTCAGATCAAGAGAGCTATTGCGAATGTCTCCTGTGACTCACCCGGATATCAATCACAAATATCATAGTCGCAAAGTGAGATAGGGGTGCGCCTAGGGTTTCAACAGTGATGTTTCCGGGACAGTCCCAGATTTCAAGCGGTATGACTGTGCTGGTAGAGATTACCAGCTTGTAGATAGTGTGCGACAAAGGGAGAGATATACGCACTCGAATGCATGCTTCACGATGCGCATCGTCGTCTCGAGATAGAATGTCTGCTTTGGGGGAAGGTTATTGAATAGGACTTGCTGAATTGAGGTCTTTCCGGCCCTGTAAAGGATTGAAAGGTGAAAGGGATTGTTTAGAATAAGCGCTATACTTGCCTTCGCAGACCGAGAAGAAGGACTTTTGTGCGGGATGCGGCATCTGTGGAGGGCCTGTGGCCGTTTAGGGGTGGTCTGTGTGCTATGGGTGTCGTTGTGGAGGTTGCGGCATAAGAAGGAGGACCATTGACCATCATGGACAGCAAGCCGGGGTCAGGTCGCTTGTTCCGCCCCGTGATCAACATAAGATCATAGCCGACATCCGGTGTCCGACTCTCTTTCTTGTGACGTCCCATCGGAGTTTTGGCGCACGTTCGTCAGTCAATGTTCTATTTCCAGAAATAATAACCAATGTCTGATCTTCTCAGGCGCAACTCCCAATATTCATACTGTCTACTTGGCCCCTTGTGAGTAGCCTAAACCATGAAGTTCGGCACAAAAATTAGGGTATGTGCTTTCTCAATCCCTCTGTCCCATCTGACACATTGTCCTAGAACTCACTTTACAACGAATGGAGACCCTTCTATCTCGACTACAACCTACTAAAGCGGGTACTCAAAGTGCGTGC
>CEMJ01393924.1:4188-20525 GCA_900068955.1 Clitocybe nebularis | reverse complement strand
TTAGCGCTCGTTTATTCGCAACCCCCATAGACGTCTGAGCTTGCTCGCCGGATCCGAGAGGCCGAGAAGGACGTGAAGCGTCTGGTAGAAGAAGACCTCGCAACCAGCGAGAATTCCCCGACCCAACCCTCACCTGACACAGAATGTCAACAGGATAGATATCCCGACGATGGCGGCTCGGACGATGATATTTCTGACGATGGAGAAGGCTCGGACGAGTCTTATGACGCACTAGAGGATCGGTTCCATGGTCTTGAAGAGGAAGTCGCCATTTTGGTAGCAGACGTTCATGACCTGGCCCTCTACACAAAACTCAATATAACGGGGTTCATGAAAATTCTCAAGGTATTTACACAATCACGTTAGCCTCTCCTGCCCACTCTAACGCCTTTCCATTACTACAATAAAGAAACATGATGTAAGGAATATGTTCTATATGTATCACTCCAATGTTTATCAACGGATACACAGAAACAAACCGGTGTTCAACTAAAATCCACGTTTGTTCAAGACTACCTCGAGAAGAGACCCTTCTACAAGTATAATTGGGATGCGCTAATCGTAAAACTATCCAAGTTGTACGATTTAGTACGTACTAGGGGAAACCCTGTGCGAGGGGACTCCAGCGCAGGTGGCAGTCAAAGTGCCTTCGTAAGGCAGACGACGAAGTATTGGGTGAGCAGCCTCTTGTACCAAACGCCAGCAATACGTTTCTCATGTAGCGCAGGTTCACCCTGATAATCTTGTCCCACTCAAACTAGCCATCTTAAGAAACCTTCCTGTCCTGGGTATGTACTAGCATATCCCCGATACTTTTCTGCTAATGATTTCCAATCCCGTCAGTTTTCAACGCCGACAAAGAATTCGATCCCAAGGATTCAGGTGAGTAGGATCTAGGCACCTATATCATAGCTCTAACTACCCTCTATCAAGCCATCACCTCTATCTACTTCGACAACGAGGACCTTGAACTCTACCTTGGCCGTTTAGAGAAGACTGAAGGTGCTGAGGCAATTCGTCTTCGGTGGTATGGTGATACAGATGTTAAAACTGTTAGTCAATGTGCTATTCGTTTTTCGCTCACCATCCTCAGACGTTCTCAATAGATCTTTGTCGAACGAAAAACGCATCGTGAGGATTGGACGGGCGAGAAGTCGGTAAAGGCTCGATTCCCAATCAAGGAGCACCTAGTGAACGCCTTCCTTCGTGGCGAGTATATAATGGATGCCGAGTTCCAGCAACTTGTGAAGAAGGGAAAGAAGACGCAGCAAGAGGTTGACTCTATGATCCAATTGGCGAACGAAGTTCAGTACGCCATCCTAACCAGAAAACTTAATCCTGGTGATTATCTCCCTCAGTCTTTCCTCTTCCTGTTTTGACTAGATTTATTCAAGTAATGCGGTCTTTTTACAATCGCACCGCCTTTCAATTGCCAGGCGATGCACGGGTGCGCATCTCGTTGGACACAGAACTAACCTTAGTTCGTGAGGACAACTGGGATGGCTCTACACGTTCAGATAATAACTGGCGCCGAAATGACATCGGCATTGACTTCCCATTCAAACAACTGCCCGACGACGATAAGGAAATTTTCAAGTGAGTTACCAGCTGTCGTCTACAAAAACTTGCTTTGACACGGTAATTGCAGGTATGGTGTTCTCGAGGTGAAACTCCAGACCCAGTTCGGGCAGGAACCGCCAAAATGGGTTACAGACCTTGTTCAGTCCCATCTTGTGGAGGCTGTACCAAAATTCAGGTATATCACCTCGAATGACCGATTGAACACCCTTTAACTATTTTCACAGTAAATTCATCCACGGATGTGCTACCTTGTTGCCAAACCGTGTTGATCTGGTACCATTTTGGCTCCCACAAAGTATGAACTTTCATTATCATCGCGGGAGCTTTACTGATGCCCAATATAGTGGACACTGATATCCTCAAGCCCGATACAGGGTACTTGGCTGTAATGGAGCGTCCAAATCCCTCAGCATCAGGCTCGTCGAGGGGCACTACCGAGCATCAACCATCTGGCTCACGTTCGCCATCTGCTCAGTCCTACACGGAACCTGTGTCAGAGGGCGAAGAAGATGAGATCATGAACACACCAGCCAGAGATGAAGATAAGCGCACAGGCCTGAGCGGGGACGATGTCAAGGCTGCTATTGCGTACCGAGAACAAATGCTAAGAGAAAGAAGAGCTTCTGAGGTGAACACGAATGGAAATGGACAAGGACAAGGACAGAGCCATAGTAATGGCAACGAAGCAGAAGCCGAGCATGCCCCTTCCTTGGCGCAGCCCAAGCCACCGCCTGCAAAACCGAGAACGTTGTCTATTGATCCACTGGCTCCATCGTCAGCTTTCGACGAGACATTGAAGACTCGTTTGCGTGGGGCACAAGCAGCGAGAGAGCGGGAGATGCGTATCGAAGAACGCTCTGATGGCGATGACGAGAGGGACGAAGAAGACAGGGAAGGTGGTGATGAGGAAAGCGGAGATAATAGAGTAATTTCAAGAGATTGGGCTGCCCCTGCCGGCAAGAAGATCGCGGTCCCCGTTCGAATCGAACCCAAGGTTTACTTCGCGGCTGAGAGGACATTCCTTGTACGTCACCACTACCCTGATGTTTATCGGTCGCTGAAAGATCCGACAGAAATGGATGAATAACGCCGTGTTTATTGGAACAATTGCCACGACACTCCTCAACTTCCTCCCTCCCGAAGATTCTCGGGGCTTAATAAGCGCCGCGCTTTTCACCCTTGCAGCCCTTCTCGCTATCGCTTACTCGATGGGTATATTTGTTTATCGCTCATACAAGCTGAGAGAAAGACACGCTGAAGGGCTCTATTATGACAAATATGGACCTACTGTCTTGTGCCTTGTGCTGTTTCTGGCACTGGCGACCAACATTGGACTAAGAGTGTCAGAGATGATCTGAACACGCATCTTTTCTTTACATTCCATATCTATAAGTATGATCGTCGATACTTGTACGTCCACGTTATGTGAAATGAAATGATGAACATTTGTGATGCATATATATTGATTTACACCTCCTGTCGAGAATGCCTCGAGGACCTGGAGAATCACAAGTCGTGTATGTGTGTGTAATAATACGCAACCTTATCTAGATCAGGAATGAAAAAGATGCGGAGCGCAAACATGAAACGAGAAAGTAAAACTACCCATGCTCCCTTAACATGATTTAACTTGGGAATCCTGAAATCATGGAAGGCCTAATTGCGACGGACAGCTGAATGCAAGTGGAAGATGATGACACGGTCAACTGTGTCAGGTGAGCGCTACGTTAGGTTTATCATTGAGATGTCAACAAGGAATGGAAGCAAATTTAGTTGGACACTTCCAGCGCGGCGTTTCTCAATGTAGAACTGTCACAGCTAATGGCTATCTCTAGCTATGTGCTGAACTCGATGATCGACACATAATGAAATCAGCCTGATGAAACGGAATTTGTTTAGATGTAGATATCACTGACTCCTGGACCACCTAGCGACCAGGGCGGAGCGCTTATCTCTAACTAAGCTCTCGGTATGCAATCATATGTACACAGGTGTACACTCATGGGCCATATGACCGTCTAAAGTTGGAACCATGAAGATTTCATTGATCGCAGTGGCCAAACATACATTTCGGATATTACGTGGATGTGGATCTGGTGGGATCTCGTCATCCGCTAGAATTTTTTGTCACTTGAGTAATAGGGGTAAGAACTTCAGTTGCATAATACTAAACATAGAATCGAATAAACTTGGATAAAAGATAAGATATTATGATACTATTACAACAATAGTATTTTGTGATATAGATGAATTAGTTAAATCAAGAGTTCGACATTATCTGTACCCACATATACATGATCACTTGGATTACTATGATGAATTACAAGGGGAGGGGGGCTGAGCCCTGGAACCTTTTGAATGACCAAACCCTTAGACTTTGTCGAGCGCCTACTCACTTAACGATTACAGTACCGAGACCGGAAGCTTGGGATAAGATGCACAGGTTACTCTCAACAAGAGACCAATTAATAGGCGTAGAGCTACCCTAGGCACACTGCACAGTCAGCGCCCAGCTTCCACATGGCGCCCAGCCCAGACCACGACGCGTCAGGTTCGAGCGCCGGTTACTCGTGCAGCCGCCAACCGGTCACGAGACTTCACGTGGTATGGTGTCATGGTCCCAAAAAAAAGGCGATGAATGGGTAGAAGGTTAAAGGTCGTCCTCGCAAGCGCCGTTGTCGTTAACCACCTCTCACCTCACCATTACCCCCACCGCGATCACACAGACAAAAGGTGAGCGGACAACACGTCCATGTTCCCAAGACTTGTCCTGAACATAATACCCCTTTTTCCCAATATAGAAGCATGAGAAGCCAAGGGCAACCCTCATTTCCCGGTACCACCGGTATAAACTTGACAACAACCCACTTGCGCCCAACATCTCCCCATCTTTCTTCCTCCCCTACACCCACACCTCATACCAGTACGTCCTTCGCAAGTCGCACATCTGCGACGACCTCCGTTATTTCCGTTTAGGTCTGCATCTATGCCTCCCTTTGGCCTCCCCTTTGGATTTGCCGGTCGCACCGGGAAATGCAATCAGCTGTGGAGCTGTTCTTCCAACTTAGCGGCTTTATGAGGTGAGTTTTCCGTCTATTAATCTCGCTAGGCATTCTTCTAAACTAGACGTTCAGCTAGATCTCATACTATGCAAACTGAAACGGTAGACTTGGTCTTTTCTTGAGGATGGGGACGAACATTGATTCCCAAAACCATCGAAACCATCATCCTATCACACATGTGCTTTGGATCCCTCATTACTGTTACCATTCTCCTTTCGGTGAGGAATTTCTTGAAAAATATATTTTCCGGGATACAGGCTAATGTGAAGTGCAGAAGACATATAAATACAGTCTCGTGATGGTAGTGGGGGGAAAACTATGTAAGTATTAATGAATATGTTTTATGAGGGTATAACCGAAACAACTTGGCTCCGTAAACAGGTATATGGAATCTTCACAACAGGTGCGGTCTCTTCAAACAAGAAGTATATTCAGGCCTCGTTCTCGAACTGTGTCCCGCAACTCCACCGCTGCGCCACTAACGTCACGTTTTTGCCATATAGCTTCCATCACGAGACGCGTTTGCATCAGATTCCCAATACTACCATCGAGCACTTGTAGTCTCCCTTTGCAAAAGTCCCGGCGTGACGAGTCATTCGTCATGGACCCTGCGAGGCAAATAGGAAACACCAAGGCACGATCGACATCTGAAGACGGTAATTGATCCAACATGCGAACCATGACCTCCACACATTCACTAATTTCTGCGACACCTAGGGTTAAACAATCGCAAATTAGCACACATACACGAGGACAATCACATTAAGGTAACGTACCTGGATTTGAACTGCTAAGGACAGTGTGCAAGTATAGCACAGCTGCCTCACGAAAGATATCAGCGACCTGACGCCGCATTTCGTCGCTTGGAAACGGTGACATTCCAGGCTCTGTCACCGTCGACGTTTGTGCGAGATTCGGATGCAACGGCGCTTGATCCATATCACTGAAATTTTGTGGATCGGCCTGATGTCGGCGAAGCCTTTGTTCAATGTCATCGCCACGCCGGATTAGTTCTCTGAAGCTAAGTGATCCACTACGTTGTTCACTGGCTTTCCAGTGTGCTAGAGCGGCAATTTCTGCTATTGCAAGCATGGCTTCGTCTGGACACCCTGTCAGAAGATCCATCCGTAGGGAGTGGAGATCATTCCCTGGTGGTGGCCAAAACCCTCCTTGTTCTCCGAGTAGACGTTTCAATAGCCTAAGGTATTTTGGGGGTCGCAGCAGGGTTAAACTTGAAAAGGTGTCTAGCCACTGATGGGGTGTTAGATGTGGCAGGAATGATGTGGATTAAACTCACAAGAGTTGCCTTTACCAACAGCTGCGCAGTCGGACTCATTGCCCGAAGGGTTAACGCGGGATTGTCGTCCGCAGGTAGGCCCGTGTGAGCCAGCCATTCAGATAACACGGTAAAGGCGGGTTGCCAGTTGGTCGTGCATCCTGATAGTTGGGAGTAGCTCACGAGGTGAAGAGCTGCGACGGCATCGCTTTCGCTGTAACTACCCCGCAGTTGCTTAGCCGTATCCAATTGGAAGTTGGCCTCATCGTGAAAATAAGTTGCATTTGAGTGCTCTGGATTTGGGTCCGGCGCTTCTAAGCCTTGGGCCACCCGCATACGGGTGAAATGAAGACTGGCTAATGCACAAACAGCGTTAGTCACGGCACCCCGTGGCTCCTGTACAATGAACTATAAACCTAAATTAGCACAGGTACCGGAACGATCAGTTGTCAAAAAACTTACTGAATATGTAGCATTGGTGAAAGTGTTCCCGGCGAATAGATACTGAACTTTTCGGACATGATCGAAATAGTATATAACATGATCTCCTTGCACATTGCTTTGGCCAGAAATAAAAGGCACAGGTGGTGCCGGTGATGGTGGTCTCAAATCAAATTCGAAACCGTTTTGCTCGTGAGCCCCGAGTTGAGTGAAATCGAGATTGAGTGAGTCGGTCGTTACAGAGGACGACGACGATGAAATCGGCGTTACGGACTGAGGTGGGTAAGGGTAAAAGGGGGGCTGTAAGTCCAATCCATTAATAGCAGGGTCGGTATACAGTGGATCGGGGATTTGGTGAAAGCCAGAGTTTGATGCTCCTAGGAGTTACAGTCAATGAGTCAGTCAATGCACAGCTATGAAAAAGTCAAGACTAACCGGGCATCCCGGGTATCACAATGTGATTGTGACGGTGATGCTGTTCATGGGCAGCGTCAACGTAGCGATAGCCGTAATCGGGATGATCGAAATGGAGAGGGGATGACGAATTGATATCTGGGGCAGAGGTGCGATGGTAAGGCTGCGGGCGAGTTTGTGAGGGCACCATTGTAACGGAGCTTGCGTGCAATAGCGATGTGCGGGGCTGTCCGCGGATAAGCCCTGCACGCGTAAGCTGGGCCTTGATGTTGGCCTTGTAAGCCTCTACGGCTTGCTTGTCCTATAGTAGGAACAAACTTAATCAGACGGAGGATGGGTAATCTTGACGCGACTTACCCGCATCCACTCGGGACGTTTTGGGCCCCAGCCAAGGCAGTCTATTGTGAGACGTATACACGTCCGACATGACTCGCCTTCGCGCTGTTCGTCGCATTTCTATGGCAGACGATGAGATGAATTATATAGAGCAGCGGACACATGCAACATACTTTTCGGCGTAGTCGACAGGTCCTGGTAAAAATAACCCGTGAGGGGTGAGCAGAATTACGAGGAGAGATGGGGCTCACCAGCACCCGCCTTTGCTAGCGGAGGCCCCGCGAGGGAGGTCGATGGGATGGCGGCTGGGTGTGCCGCGAGCACTTCGGGAGGGAGAGTCGCTGTCTTCGGGAGTAGGAACCATGGTGGAGGTGGAGGGAGCAAGTGATACAGGATGGGAGGCAGGGGAGACGTTTGAAGAGGTACCGGGGGAGGGAGATTGGCTTGCGCTAGGGGAAGTGTTGTGACTTCTATAGGCCATTTGATTTAGAAGATGCGTTGAAGGTTGTTTAGACAAAGAGGCAAAACGGCAAACTTAAAGAAAAAGAAACAAGGGATCTCGGCAGAATTTGTTGAACGTGATGATATGGGCAGGAAGTCGGAGGAGCGGTGGTTGAGACGCCGAGAATGTAGGAAGGGGAAAGAAAAGGATATAAAAGGGAAGGTAGACGCACAAGATGAGACAGCGTGATGGAGTGTTACCAAGGAGGCCAGAGGGATACGTGGGGGGACAGAAGGAACGACATGACTATGTATGAAATCGTATTCGTGCCAGTCGGTGGAGGTAGTCATACCTTACCCTGTCGGTTTGTAACTCCGGCAGGGTGATCGGCAGATTCCTGGAGGTCTCGCTTGCACCAACGGTCCCCCCACCCTCATCGGACTCTCGTTGCAAGCGACCCGGCGTGCCATTGGCTCCGTTCCCATCACCCACATGTCTCCCTTGGTGGCTGCCTTGGTCCTCGACGTCACCCCCCAGAATCCAATTCCGAGCCCACCCAGCCCCCCCACTGGCAACCAACTGACATGGATTACGTAACCAGCGAGTCTCTCGCATCGCAACACGATCTCGTTTCCCCCACTCTTCGATTCTTCCATGTGCCTCCCTACATCACTGATCCCTCCAGCTTCTTTCCGTGCCTGGCCCCATCTATAATAAAATTCCAATTAGACGGCATGCGTCGTGATCTCACTCCGTGGCATTGCATTGGCCCTTTATAAGCCTCCGACCATATTGGACAACTATAGCCCATACATATTTTCAAAACCCGGTGTATACAACAGTTCTCTTGTAAGTGCATGATGGAATGGAATGATGTAGTGTAGAAACATTGAGTAGATGACTGAGATCAGTAACAAAAAAAAAATTCATCAAGAAAAAAAAAAGTGCAAGAGCTCGCGGAGCTGTGTCTACGGCACCCAGGGGAGACTGTCGAGTAGTTTGCTTGATTTCCATTGTATTAGACAAGAAGCATGGACGACTCTTTCAGATGGTCGCGCCAGTTAACGGGGTCAGATCGTGTGCGTCCAGTCCTGGACTTCCACACCTCCTGTAGGAGGTTTCGTATTGAGCTGCAGTTGCCTACACCATCACCCGTCTCGCGATCCAGCTGCTCAAGGACCGCTTGTCGATGCGACGGCTTGTCTGCAAGTGCACCGCAGATGAATATGCTGAACACTGTACTCCGTACAACCGACCGGGCAATAGATTGCCCCCCCGAGCTTTCAAGAGGTCCATAGTTGATCTTCTGAATGTTTCGAATGGTGTCTTCGACGCCCTGTTCGATTTCTTGAACATAGGGGTGGTCGCCCGACACCACCGAACGGAGGTAGAGCCGAGTGGAGGACCGAAAGATGTCGGCCGCAAGACGTCGGGAGCGGGAGTTATCGTAGAGATCCTCCGGGGTAGTTGTCGACAGGAGAGTCTCAATGTTGGCCCCCCGATATACTAGCTCCGGGATGCTTAGACGGCCCTTATTGTTTTGAGCTCGTTTCCAAGCCGAAAGCTCAGACGTCTCTGCCAATGCCCAGACAACGTGATTTTCGCACCCCATGGGGGACATCATCGAATATTGGGCGGGGGGCGGTGCTGATGGGTCCAGAATATTGCTTCGCCGCGGGTGGAACATGACACGAATGGCCTCCAAGAAATGCGGCTTTTCTTGGGTCGTTACAGATGCGAGAACGTCAAACCAAATGACGGTCTTTATCACGAAAGCCTCTTTCGGGGGGGAATGCATCAGCGCGTCGGCTGGATCGTGGTATTGGGAGAATATGAAGTCGACATAACGGCAGGCTACCGACAACCATTGTTGCCAAAGACCTTGACCGCCATCAAACAGGAATGATGATACGACGTGAAGCGCAGCCATGGCGTCTTCAGCGGAAAGTATCTTTTGCCCGAGGAGAGGTCGTAGTGATACTAGATGATCTCGAGGTTCCTCGTTCTCTAGTGCAGGGTGAGACGGGCGGCGCGCCCGGTTCCAGTGAACCGACGCAAGGAGACTGACAGCATGATAAGAGTGCTCATGCCTCTTCACGGTCTCAAATATTATCGCCGGGATGTTAGTGTCAGCGAGAAGGTACTGAATGCCGACGACATCCTTCATGTAGTGTCTCACTAAATCATCAACGATATCTGGGGTGATGTACATATCAGGGTTTCGGAACAAATCAATGAAATCGGGATTGTTGCTGTTGCTGATAGTGTAGAGATCATACTCATCAGGGGGGTAGACTTGATGATAATGGGTAGAAAATGAGCTGATAATTGCCGGCGCTGCCAACAGAGGAAGGGGTTGAGTACTATATTTATTACAAATTTAATGGTGGTACAGGTTCTTACATGGAACTATGCTATTAGAGGAATTAATCGTAGAAAGTTGTTGATAGGGATCGTGGATAGAGCCTTGGGACGAGCCGCCGTAGGGCGAATCTGACCTCACATGTGTGGAAGGGTATAGCCCTACGGTGAGTGAGTAATGTTTGGATGATAGCTTGGGAAAGTTCACAAACCAGACTGATTGTACGATGAAGACTCGAGGGGAGCAAGGGTCCAAGTTTCGTCGCGCATAGAAGACGTATGGTGATGGCGTCGCACGTCGTTGGATAGAGTGAGTGTCGGCGTCGGAGGACTATCAGACGAGTCGCTGTAGTCTTCGGCTAGCCGCAGAGTCGGTGTTTCGTGCTCGGCGCTGCGCGGTCCAGACCCAGAGTGGCCTTTGATCATGCCTTGTGCAGCAAGAAAGCTTTTGATCTTGTCGCGGAGGTCGACAACATTACGACTTTCCTGCGCAGAGGGGAGACCATCATGCTTAGAGGGAGAGTTGGAGCCCTGGAACGGAGTCTGCTCACTCTCAGCCATTCGGGACGTTTGGCACCAAAGCCAAGACATTCAAGCCGAAGGCGAACGCAGGTTTGGCATTGACCTGCATCGTTGGGTTGTTCGTCGCATTTCTAAGGTGCGCCACACAGTAAGTCAAACCGACGCTAAATGAATGATCGACCGGTTGGGATGCGTACCTTTCGACGGATTCTGCACGTGTAGCAGCCTGATTTTGCACGGACCGCGCCTTTAGCTTTGGGCGCTCCGGACCTCTTGGTCGAGGGTGACTTTGGGATGGCGGGCATAGATTGGTGGGGAGGAAGTGGGCGGGATACCTGGAAATACAGAAGTACAAGAGTAGTGGGCTCACAAGTTACGCGGAGAAGAGGAGGCGGAGGGCAAGGGGCATGGAATAAGAGAGCATGGAGAAGGTGGTATATGTACGGATAGATAGAAAGAGACCAACGATTCGGGGAAGGGACGATTGGGTGCAATTCAAACAAATTGAGCTGTTACAACAGGGGCCGTTTCTGGGGTCCTCTGTCGGCAAAGTGTCTGCACCGGCATACCCAAATCAGACACAACAAACGTCTGCCACGAGGCTGTGACTCAGCAGCTGCCCTCATCCTGCGCTGAGTCTGCTGAGTTCGTTCGCCTGCGCGGAGCCTACCTTTCGGCCTCCGTTTCAATCTCACCCCTCACTTTCTCCGCGATCTCACCCTCCACATCTCGTTCCTCCATAATCTCACTGACTCCGAACTAGCATAGGGCATAACGCCAGGGGGGTCAGGGTCTCAATTCAATTCACTTACAGCACCCTACACAACTCCCAGAAACAGGCAAGCCTAAACTCAACAAATCACCATCATATCCACTCACCGTTGAGCTCGGGTCTTGTTGTTTTCTTGTTCTTCCATCATGATCTTGGGTTCCGTTGTTCCAACTATCCCGGTTTTCAGTTTGTTAACCGTCATTGGCTGACGCCCAAACAAGAAAAATTGTTTCCCACATTCTTCCGCGCTTAACGGTAACGAAAATGGAAGAATCCCTTGGTGGAAATAAGTGGGTTCCTAAACTGTCTCCACAAAAGAAGCTTTAATAAACCTCGAAGAGTCCTTGATTTGATGACTGTTTCGAGTTGTGAGATATCATGAACCAATTTGAATGGGTGGAATACTACAATGAGCCTTAATTATCAGTCCTGGGACAATCGACAGGATGGGATATAGACAGCCAAACAGAACGGACAGGACAGATGCGTGGTAGTATGGGGTAAGATAGCTTTGGTCAGGCCCCGGCTATATAGATGAGGGGAAATAGGGGGAACACAAAAGAGCCATTACACTGCTATTTAAGGTACTCTTGAGCGCTTTCCTCAGTCACGGCTCCTCCAGTCAAACCGTTTGGGGTGGTGACGCTCGGTCGTCGGACTTTGTTTTTTAGCCCTGACGACCCGCCGGCTGGGAAACCTGGTGCAGTAGAAGTGGCATCGGCGCTCTGAGAAGAAGCAACTGACTTTGAAGATGGCTCTCCAGGCACAGTTCCAGTACCAGATCGTCGTGCGATTAGCGCACGTACAGCACCTAACCACTTTATTTCATCTTCTTCAGTCGGTGCGCACAGCAAAAGCGTTCGCTTCGTCGTCACGATTTTGAAAGTGTGAGCGCCATGAGACTCATCTGCATCAAAGCCAGGAGACGCGAGTGGCGGGGACATGGTGGATGGAGATGTAAGGGGGTGTTGGCGTGTTGAAGGGAGATCATACTCGAGAGCGTCTAGGATCTGCGAGAACGAAAACTGCCGGTGTGGTTTTGTATCCTAGAGCCTTGATTAGAGACCAAACAAGCTCAAGCTCAAACTATATCGATCCTTACCATATGACTGCCGGAATAAACCAGCTTTTCACCCGTTAGAACGAACCACCTCTTACGCCAGTTACGACGCTTAGATCCGCACTTCATGAGGTAGCCAGAGAGGATCATCTTGGCTGAATCCTTGCTTGCTGTACCCATAGCTTTTGTTGGTGAAGGTGGTATAATTGATCGATCTTGGGAGGAAACTGAGTAGGCGCGGTTTCCGCCTGGTGACGCATCCTCCGAATCAGATGATGTGACATTTTGTAAGGCCATGTGAGATGGAGGCGATGGAGTAATTGGAGGAGGAATATGTGACGACGAACGCCGTGTTGGGGTTGGAATGGGAACAGGACTGGCCACCGAGTTTTGCGTTGAAGTTGCCATGAGTGCTTGCCTGGCGTCTTCGATAGCTCGCACCCATTCCTGTACTTCCCCTGGGGTCTTCGTTTGGAGATAGAAAGTTCGTACAGGAGAGACAAGACCAAATGTGTTATCGTGTCTTTTGAGAGCCACTTGTGTGCAGGAGTGCACGTCAGAGAGTTCAAGAAGTCGGAGAAGCTGATATTCGGCAGAATTCTTGTAATAGGCCAGATGGGCTGGTCTCAACACGAACCATCGCTTTTTCCAGGTCTATAGACAAGGGTCAGAACAATACTGAGAATCATGAAAGAATCTACCTTTCTCCGCTCTCCTTTCTTCCATAAATACCCTGACTTGATGACGCTTTCGTCCACCGAATCGCGCGGTTTTCCCTTGATATCAGCAGACTTCCAACCACCCTCCTCTTCCTCTTCCTCATCGGAGTCCTCACCACTTCCAGATCTCCTCTCAGCTATGGATGATAACGGCGGCTGCATCGATGATGTGCCAGCGTGCAGGCTACCACTCAAGCCTTGCGTGGAGACGTGGCTGGATGACACCAACATATCGGGTGAAAGGATCGAATCAGAGTCCGACTCTGTTCCCGAGACAGGTCCTGCATTCGATGGCTAGTTTGTATCAATATAAGTCAGAAACAAGAAAAAGAGCAGCAGTTTGCAAGTCGATTAACCTTGATGCTTCTTGCAACTGAGTGAACGGAAAGTTTTCGATGAATCTCCTGTGGAGAAGGAGGTGCTGCAGATGGTGACATGGCAGGGCAATAGAGTTTAAGCCGCAGTGGAGGAAAGCTCCCCTCCTGTCACGACACTGAGGAACTCAAGAAGCTTGTGGATTCCAGACCTCAGTTGTAATCATTGATTACCACGTGGTCAATGATATGTTGCTTTAGATCAACTAAAGATAAAGGAATAGGAACAGTACAATAACTAATCCCAGAAAGTTGCGGCCACTATATACCAGTCCAGACCAGTCCACCTCATGTTTGTAACGTATATGATGTTGAAACGCGCATGATGTAGCTACCAGCTGAGTTTATGTAACATATTTCCTAGTTGGTGCTACTATAAGCCCGAGACTCGGTCATCATCACAACCCACTCGCTGCATCTTCTGACATTTGCACAAGAAACCCCCCATCCCCCAGATATCATAACCAAATTTATTTTATGGAAGAGTAACAGTTTGAACTAATAATTAATTAACTTTACTGGCAAATCACACGCACGGAGCTTACAGGGGCTCGAGTATTTCTTCTTTGGGGAATATCGACTTTTATCGATATTGATCAGTGACCACCACAATCGCTATCCAACATGACCAAGGCAAAGTTTGACAAAGCCGTGGAAATCATCGGAGCCCTTCCAAAGGACGGACCCATCAAGCCTTCTCAGGAAGATCAGCTCTATGTGTGTCCCAATCATTTCTTTCATCACCCGTAAATCTGATACAACGCACCCGAAAGTTTTATAGCTACTTCAAGCAGGGTGAGTGCCATAATATCTCGAAACTGATAGGCATTGATATAGGACCGCAGCCAACATTGGAGATAACAATACTACCCGACCCGGTATGCTTGACTTCACTGGGAAGGCGAAGTGGTGCGTCTGATCAAACAATCATTGTTTGATCTAAACAAGAATCGATCGATCATCCAGGGATGCGTGGACGGGAGTCAAGGGTACATCTACAGAAGACGCATACACCAAGTATGTAGATAAATTGCTCGAGGTATGTTTTACCATCCAAGTGTAACCATTCTTCTGAAACTTATGAGGAATCCAGATCCTTAGATCAGTAAACGACGACGATGCCAAGAAGTATATCGAGCAGATTGAAGCTGCGTAGTGTCAGTTGTAGTGTTTAAATGGGGCCGTTGATTGTAATTATCGACCCAAACCAAGAAAGTGTACATTTAAGGGCATGTCAGCTGAGAGACTACATACACGCACCCAACGGATGGCTGGAGTGTGGCGCTTGTATCAATTGATCGCGACTTTGTGGGCGTCTTCTTTGGATCAGACGGACCTCTGCCACCTTAGAACATATTTATCGATGATTATTTTGGGGTGTGTTTTTGAAGTAGAAGAATCAACAACTGCCGTAATGCTACGGCACGCGGTTTGTTGGCAGTGTTGAACTAACCAGTTCTCGGTTAGGCGCCCTGATATGGATAAAAGCGACAAGTCAAGACCAAGGTACGAAACAGAATACATCTGTTTCACGCTTATCGTTAAAAGGATATGAGGCATAATAGAACAATCAAAAATTACAGGCAGAACGGTCGGCAGAAGACTGTTTTTCAATAAGAGGATGCTCCAGAACCCAATGATCCCAGGCGCAGTTGTGACGGTTTTAACATTGCCGTTTGAATAACGATAATTAGGCCGAGTGTATCTTAAGAAGAGGCCAACTGTCGACATTCGTTCAAGACCCTGGTTTGATGTTGAGATTTCATGCAAGTCACAACTAGCCAACAACGGATCCCCAAAATAAGAATCATCTCTTGCGGAAGCCCCGAAACCTGCTGGAATATTGACGGAGTCCAGAACAGTACTGTAACCTTCCACGGGTAGCAAGTACAGATTTAGATCGAAGTGTCTCGACCTTGACAACTCTCTCGGAGAATCCTTTCTATTGAATTTTTTAATGCACTAAGTACAGTTCTTTCAACATACTTACTGACGAGTTTAATTAGCAGGAACTAGATTTCAAACTCAGCGAATAATATTACGCGCCGGCTAGAGACTTACATAAGGTCATAAGGTAACATTAAATACATTAGTCATCTCAAAATTCTCGTATCTACTATCTGGTGATTCTGGTCAACGTGCATCCTTCGGTGGGCACGCGATATTCATCAGACATTTTCCTTCAAGTGGACGGAAAGTCCAGAATACCATTATGAGAGGAGTCTGTGGCCCGTTTGTGTCCCGGTTGTCCTACACATTTGAACTTTTCGATTTAAGTCATTTGCCCACACGGAACCTGTTGATGGTCAGGCTCAGTATGAAAATAACACGGGCTGTGATCTCCCGAGCGGACTTTCTTATTGGGGAACAAAATGCTCTCGGGCCTCGGACGAAGATTCATTCCAGGGATTTTTCCAGGAAAAGTCATTCTCACTGGTTCTTCTTGGCCTGGGAACTGCCCCGAACTGCCTCCCCTTTCCAGAGGCATGGTGCACAACTTTCAAGAGGTTACGTGAGGTGCCACGAGCCTCTTGAAGACTCAAAACCCACCTGCTACGAACCTCATTGTGGGATTGATTTTCGTGATCTGCTCAATTATCCCCCCGACCTGTCGCCGGGCGTGATTCTCGAACGGATTGAAATGGCCTATTTGCGAAATGATTCAAACTGGACCCTTTCCTAGTGTCCGGGAGTATGACAGCGGCTGTGGACCAAAACCCTTTCCATTAATTCCATCGGAATACTAGCTCAGCTGACCTGACAACCCCCCTAGGCCCGGGGGCTGACAGTCTGGTAAGGTATCAAGCCCATCGGGTTCAACGTGCAGTCCATAACTGTAGCATCGGATCGTGTTTGTTCCCGTCGTAGCCAGGCGTTCCAGGTGCTGTACCAGTAGAAGCTTCGACGGAACATGACGAATCGATCGCATCCTAATTCGTCCACATGAAGCCTTGCCCCTGGCCCTGCATATCAGCGT